>JAAXOA010001618.1:0-15372 GCA_036561885.1 Salina celebensis
GTTTTCTTGAGATTCTTCATCTGGACAAAATTGCTCCCAGGCTGCAATAAAAAGCTCCAAAACAAGACGCATAAATGTTACAGTTGCAAAAGATAAAGCCAATTTAGTCGCAACGTGTTGGTAAACTGACATCAAAGAGAAATCGGCAGTCTTGCTTGGGATTGAAATAGCATCCTCACCAGTACCACGCCATGAGTAAATAGCACAGACGCCTAGGCAAACAGCGACAATCATCATCTTTTGGAAGATTCGCCGGAAACAATCAACGTTTTCAAATGGAATTTCAGCCCTTTTGCAACAGCTTTTCAAGATAGGAGTCTCATAGTAGCGTAAAACTCCCAATGTAACCAGAAACAGGATTGGAACTTCAAACAAGAAAATTCAGAGTTACCCACCCATTGACAAGACAAGATAAAAGTACTCAGTTTTCTTAAAAATTAATTACTTAAAACCGTAGGGTGACCTCCATAATACCATAGAAGAGTATAGTCCAACCCGAGGAGAAAAGTTCCATACCAGAAAACTAACAGCAGCTCTTGAGAACGCCGCGGAAAAACGCCGCGGAAAGTGTATGCCACATCGGAAGAATCATTCTCTGATTTTTGGAGCCCCAGCCATTGAGATACCACACCCCAATCGGGTAGAAACGATGAGTCTGTCTCTTTAGTAGGCATGTAATCTGATACACTGTTTTGGTTAAGGTTTAACATATTTAATGTGTACGATTGGATTGACTTCCTCCGTGAACGGTTTAATATCTTGTAGTGCTCTTTGTGCAATACAAAAAGTAGTTGCATGAAATCATAATTTTAATCCCCCGCCACAACATTCATTGACAAAAATCAAATTATTTCTGTTGCCATGTTTTGTTTTGTGTAATAAAGATTCTAAGCCGTGTCTACGTCCAGTGCGTCAAAGCTCCATTTGAAATTGAAGATTCCTACCTATTCAATTTGGCCTACTTTCATAATAAAGAGTAATTAATTATAATGAGTGTACAATAGGTGACCATAAAACGGTCAACAAAGTAACCTAAGTGTACCCCACATCCTTCCTTTCCTGTCTACCGCAACGCAACTTCCCATTCTGATTTCTTCATTTTTCTTCAGAAATACAGCTATGTAACGTTTTTACATCAGATGTGATCATAAACGCAATCAGCAAGAAGATAATGGTTACGCTACCTATAACAATCATCATCTTTCATAACCTGCTCTGTCTACTTTGCACATTATGTAATCAATCAGAGTTCCCAATCAAATCCTCTCTAACCGCTTTGAAAAAATTCACAGAATAGTTATGCAAAAGTCACATTATTTTTGGTGTTAGCCACCAATTGGGCGTCTGCTACAAACATGCAAACCCTATAGAAGTAGAAATATTGCTCTTTGTAATCCAGTCTTTAATGTCAATTTTTCAATTAGCAATTAGCCTCAATTGTTGTGTATTTTGGCGTGAGATGTCGGCTCAAAAACCAAGCGTTTCATGGTTATTCAAACATTCATACAAAAAATCCAGCAAAATGGTCTTGAAACGTGGAAATTCATTGTGTCTATGCGTGAAACGAAATTAATCTATTTTAGGCTTATCTCACGATGCTTATCTGTATATAAAATTTGATGAGCAAACCCAACCCTCTCCCCCTACCCCAGACAGATTTGACTTTCATGGACTGGTTAAGGTGGAGTATTTTCTATTGTGAGCCTTAAAACTGCCGTAATCTGGCTTGCGTTCGCGTTCATAGCTGATTATGAGGTAGGATCTGGCAGGATCCTTTAAACATAAGGATAGCTTTCTTGAAGAGTCTTGATCATGCAATTTTTCAAATGTGATTGTCTTAGGGGCTACACCAGTACATTGTCATGTTTGCTATTATGTAATGAGACGCTCCTCGTGAAGGTATCTTTTTGTAAATGGGGGTATCTTATAGATATTGAATATCGAAGTTTTTTAGAGCATCCATTACGTTTTTTTGCATTTTAATAACTTCCTCTTTGTGGGACTTCGAGTCTATGAAATAGAACTGATTTTTAGAATTAAGGAGTTAGATACTTAAATGTTTTTGCTGGTTAGGTCGTGTGTACCACGACTAGCTAAACACTCGCAAGAGCAACAAACAATTTCTGCCACTTGCCTCACCGTTGTTAGGTTTTGTGTCATCTTGTCTTGAACAGGCTTGTTTTGAAGTCCACCAGTAGACAATGGACGCTTCAGCATGTTGTAACCTACTTAATAACTACTTTCAGCTACACCGGATATGCATTATATTGCAATAATTTTTATTTCCTGATACACGGAAGCATTCCGCTTCCACAAAAAATAGCATCAGATGAAGTTGTAGTTGGTGCTAGTGTAAAAAATCTTTTAACAAGGCACTATAATAGCAGGCTATGCGAGTCTATGGTATACACTGGGTGAAGATATATCAAATTATTGATAAATATATTCCTGTCAAGAGAAAATTTTTATCTTTGAGCAGCTATGCGTCAAAAATTGACCTGTAATTGCCGCTCAACAGAAGTGATTGCCTGTAAAAAAAACTCATAATTGTATGACAAGGGTTATCTCGTGTGATCCGTGATTAAAAGAGATGCGCATAAAAATTAATGCGGTTTGGGAGGGAGGTTAAAAAATACACTATTTGTTACTTGGAACAGTAGGCATAAAAGCAGCACAATTGTAACATTAATTTCTTCGAACGCCACGTATATTTGGTTTGACAAGTGAATTCATTATGAGCAAGATTCCTGTGCATCCTTTCAAAAAAATGTAGGTGCAATGGGCAAATGGCAAATAACTAATGGGATTTGATAACATTGTTTTTATGTAACTGGCACAAACGGCTGTGTGCGTTAGATCGTTTAGGTATTCGCAAATGCTGCAAACTAAAAGAAAGTAAACATACAACGTAAACACACCTGAGTTAATTATCATTCAGTGACATTGAGGTAACAATTTCATTATGCGTTTTCGCAGATTGTTTGTTACAAACATAATTAGAATTGGAGTTTGAGTAGAGTTGGAGATGACCTGGAAGAAAACTAAATCAGACGATCACGTTTATGCATGCATATATTTTCTTATATATTAGGTTTCTTGGTTTGGTTTAGGCATTTTTGCAAAACGTTTTATTGTCTAATGCATGCCAATCTGCTCAATCGCCCATTTATTATTTGGTTTTTACTGGAACTTTTCATTCCAGCTGAACCCGGACAATCACTCATTTACTATTTTTACTAACATATAGCTAAGCTTATTCGTAGTAGAACATGAAAATTGGTACAGCTAATATGCGTACGATAAGCGAAGTCGGAAGTGATTAGCAATGGAAATGAACGTATCAGACCTTATAACAAGCTATCTTGAAAATAGGTGAATTCAAATTTCAATCATAATTGAAGTAGGTAGGACACCTCATTCTATATTTAAAAAAGTAGCATATACCTAGTTACAGGAAAGGAAACATTCTTTTTTTGCGCACACTCGCTCAAGCGTCGCTCGAGAGGAAGAAGCAAATACAGGAACGGCCTGTGCATAATAGGTTAGATAAATATCAACGTATTGGGTTTGACATTATTATGAATTATCGCTGTAAGCGATTGTGCGTAAAGTAGTGGTTTGAAAGGGAGGTGTTTGAAATTCAACTGTGTTATATAACTCGTCCTATAAACAAACTACTTCCAATTCAGCACATGCTACAAGTTACAAATTGTTACGTTACGTCAACAATTCTTTCAATTCAAATCCTTTGCATTTTTGTTTCTCGTCACATCCACTATTTTGGTTAGCTGGCGACGACCGGTGTGTGTCTGAGGACAGCTAATACAATAATTTAGGATTTGGATAGGACACAGGACTTGCACAATACTCACTTTCTCTTTCTTTTAAGTTTCGGCTTTATGGTGGAATATTATGAATTATCGCTGTAAGCGATTGTGCGTAAAGTAGTGGTTTGAAAGGGAGGTGTTTGAAATTCAACTGTGTTATATAACTCGTCCTATAAACAAAGTACTTCCAATTCAGCACATGCTACAAGTTACAAATTGTTACGTTACGTCAACAATTCAAATCCTTTGCATTTTTGTTTCTCGTCACATCAACTATTTTGGTTAGCTGGCGACTACCGGTGTGCGTCTGAGGACAGCTAATACAATAATTTAGGATTTGGATAGGACACAGGACTTGCACAATACTCACTTTCTCTTTCTTTTAAGTTTCGGCTTTATGGTGGATGTGAGTAGGAAGAGAATGAGTCGGAGGACACCGCTGTAATCAGCTTCATTATTTGGAGCTTTATTTGCATAACACATAATACCGAATGAATTCTGCAGAAAAACCAATTTGCATTGACAATGTAGCATTCTTTTTATGGGACAGCTTCTTAGGGTGATATTAAAAAAACAAAGATTTGTGGGCTTGCAACTTGCATACATGAGTAAAATGATGCGGAACTTTGTTTGTTGCAAAGGCTTAAGTTAGTTTGTATGAATGACAGTCCTTGCAAATTACATAATCTTGTTGTCTTATTCAATTCAAAGTCTTAATCCTTTTCCTCCATAATACTGGGTCTAGGCACCCTACAGAGGATCGAGTTTATTCAATCCCTACTCTAATCCCTGCAATTTTTTTGGGGTTTGTTCAACCTCTTGTTTTCTTAATACGAGGTAATAATACACCTTACGTACCTAATCAACGTAATTGACGTGAATCATAAAGGAAACAAAATCATAATTAAGGATTCAAGAGCAAACTACAAGCATAGGTCAAGGAAGGTTGAGATGTTTTTGATGATGTATAAAAATCCCTTTCTTTGGTGTTAATGTTAATATACTCACAAACATCATTGGAGAATGACATTTTATATATTTAAATCGTGTGTTAAAAAATATTTTTCCAGGCATGATAAACCCAAGAGTAGAAGACACACGCAACGCAAACTAGTTGTGGTTGTGGTTTCTTGAATGTGTTATTTAAACCACATAAGCTATATATGTTGCATTGTTTGCCATGTATTAAAACGCAACTTTATAGCCGAAAGTCGCATAAAAAATTACCTGATTTTTGTCACATCCAAACTACTTGGATAATGTGACAACTTGTGCGCAAATAAAAGATAGTGATTTTATGTGCGGATTTTGTTACTTTACTGGTAATCAAATTCTTGTTCTGCGTAGCACGTAAGAGGAATTGTTTTTTTACAGAGCACTTCACAACAGCCTTCATGCGTTGAATGACTTCTATTACACTTTCCTTTGCTTGTTTTACTTTATTACTTCATTCAGATTTTCCAAAGGTTAACCAGGAGCAGTAGGTCAAACCTGCCAATTGTAATCCTAACTTCAAGTACATATGGTTGCAAACTCATTAGATCACTGGTTCATGGCTGATCGTATTTTTGAATATTGAACACCTCATCAAGGTGAATCACTTGTAAGTCTAACCATTCTGCAGCCTACAGAGAGTCATACATTTTGTCAGCGTAAAAAGGGTCTCCTGAATGGACGACAAAAATATCCAGCAAAACAGGATATGTTGCGTAGGAAGACCCTTCTACTAAAAAGGAAGGTCGTTTCATTATCCACCTTATAGGACGACTCACGTCTTTACTATTGTTGAAACTTAGTTTTAAATGCGATTAGCATCAATGATTTGACTCAAGCTTTAAGTCATTGTGTCCTTTCGCTCAAATGACTTAAAAAATAGGGAACTCCCCTTCCTTCTTTTGGAGACGAAACGAAATCTCCGACTTGTCATCATTTTGGTTACTTTTTACACATAACGCACTAAAGTATTCCTTTATACACACAATACTTTGTATAGGATTTTCTGTTTTGTGCAATACAAGAATTATGAGCTTCTTTTAAAAAATCACAAGGTGTATTCTGGTATTTACTGTTGTGTCATAAAGTTTACTACTTGTTGCGTTTGTTTTTAACGCATAGAGACCCACTGACTACTACCTCACTCGTGATTACCATCATATATTTTAAATGATTAGACGGTTACGCTCACACAGGTAACTTAAAACTTGCTCTGAATGAGTAATAAACTAATTGGCATATAGTCGGTTTACTTCGCAATGACTATTATTTGGGAAAATATTGACCCCATTCCTAAACGAATGACAAGCAGATGAAATATGAAATATGATTGATATGAGTTGCGAGCAAATTTTTGTCGGCTCGGATTCATCACCTCAAACAAAACACAAAAACACTCACCTAAAGACACGTAATCAGTGTAACCAGAATAACTAGCATAAAACTACTCATGTGTGTAAGCGTAAAACTATGTCGTAGCCTAATCACTAATTTTAACCCATTCATGAAGATCGCTTCATTGTTGTCTTTTTACAGCATGGAAAGCTCATACGTAATTTCATGGACATTTGCACCATATTATTTTACTTCGGATCTTTTATGGAGAACAAAATTTTCATTATTATTTCACATTCGTAAAGAAATGGTTTCAGACTTTTGTTCAGTATTAACTTTTTGTACCTGGCTGGTCGTAATTGTATGCTCTATGAAATATTACCCACTTCCTGATCTGTTTATCCAAGGCTTCAGTAAAAAGTATCATACATTTCCTTACAAATCTGTGACAGTATGGATGTTGGAGCTTTGCGTCATTTTCATAAGCCTTATTAATTGAGAATCACTGGAAACGGCGACTTTACATGAGCTATTGATACTGTTTAGTGTGAAATACACGCAGGGACACCTTCACGCTTATAGCAGTCATTCAACATCACAGTCCCACTCATCTTTCTAGGAACACCTTCTATAGTGGAAGGTAACTATGAATCCAATGAAGATATCGTGTTATTATGCGTAAATGCGCATATTGCACCTCTATATTATGTCACATTTTTTTCCAATAAGAGTATTGCAGAGTGTGATACGCAGAAAAATGGTAACACTACTAACTTACTAACACAAATATCATTTCAAATTGGTGTTGCAATGTATTCTAAAGAATCATTGGATGACAAGGAGAGAACCCTTGGAGATGTGACAATTGAAGTTGTATATATAATCTCTACAGAGCCAAGTTTCATGATCAGATCTGTAAAGGTCTTTGGCTAGTTCAAGAGGAAGCTTCCTCTGTCAAAAACACAAAAAGTAAGTCTATACCTTAAATACATTCCATTCAAATTATAAAAAAATGAGGTGTACCAGTGAGCGTGACATATTATAGAACAAGAACGTTTTCCTGGTTTGACATTATAGCCTCATCAGTGCAGTGACAACGTGCTCTTAGTGAAAAACACTTCAAAGTAAAACTCTAAATTGGTCGCTTTCCTCAAGCGAGTTATATAATGAACATTCAAGATTTCCATTTGTGCTTGTGAATTTTCATTGAAAGTTGGAAAAAAATCAATATCTGATAAGAATATCTTTACGAGAACCTTTTTGAGCTAACAATTAAAATCACTTTTACGAGCGACATCCCTGCACTTATAATTTAGCTCAGATAAAAAAACAGTTCATCAGGAGCTGCACACAGTGGACCACACCACCTTAGAGCCCTTAGTGTTAGTTACAGAAGTGAAGCGCATTATTAAAATAATTTTAAATTCAAAATCTTTTATACATTTATGCATAACTCCAATAATCATCGGCTCTTTAGCAAACCATGTGGACAATGAATTATATAGGGAATCTCTCAAAAATGAATGTTACGTCTAAAGCAGCTTCTGTCGTAGTTTTTCCTTTGTTGCAAATCACATTGTAATCTTACCAGAAGAAGAATCTCAAAGTCTTATTGAGCTCACACATATCATCACACATATTTTTTTATATCTTTATTTTGTTTTCATTCCTGCTGCACTTATTTGCTGTCCTCTGTGCTGTCTTAGAAAGTGAAGGAGCACATTTTCACTCTCAATGTTTAAGGAGGACTTCTTATTATCCACAACGAACAATGTGCTACACTTGCAGCCTTTGTTGTAAACATAGCCATGCGAGCAATGCGACAAACATCTCCTATTAAATAGCAATATCGTTTACACAAAAAAATATATGCAGCCAAAATACTGATAGCTGTCATTTTTATTTCACACTAACTGATAGTCACACTGTCCAATCAGTTAACATAACGGCTAAAAGACACACACAAGATATCAACTAGAGTATAATATTTTTTTGTAACGACAAAAACATTGCAACTTTGACAAAGGTGTGTTTTTTTCTTTAAAAGATTGCAACAACAGCAGACGTGCAGACTGGGGAAGAGAACGGAAGGAAGGAAGCAGGAACGTTCCTTCCTCTAGCGTTACTTGTCGATTACGTATTATTATTGTCATAATGACTCTCGTGTTACTCCATACATTACATTATCATTTGAGGAGCTAAAGAATAATATGTGCCATCATTAATCAGTGTGATACGTCCCTTTCGGTTTCGCGAGTTTTTGTTGGGATTCAGCCAAAAAAAAATACATGAGTTCCTGGTTAAAAAACCTATCAAAGTTTTTTTTATCGTGACACTTTTATGTGAGTTTTAATTGTTACTTTTTAAATGGCTTTGATGAAGGAGTGAAAAGTTCGCGAGTTTGTAAGGCTCGAACCAACACGGTCCGTGTATTGGAAGGGGCATAGTGAGCTCACTGGAGCTAAATTTGCATACATAATTTAGTTTCTTTACAAGTGAATTTTGCCAATTTGGAGCCGCCATTATAAAATGTCTTCAAGACGCTCAAGAAGGAATTCGGTGTCGTCGCCGTATACATCTATAATCATATCTGCAGTGGTTCTTACGCAGATTTCCCAGTTTCTTGATGTCGGGGTGTTTGGAGCGCCTTCGCTGAAACTATTTGGAAAGTCTGTTCAGCCAGTGGCAACGTCTGTGAATTTGGCAACTGATGGGGACAATGACACTCTATCTGGAGAATCACAAGAGTACTCCAGGCACCTTCGCAAAGTTCTTCAGGAGGAAAAGGTATGAAAAAACAAGGTTTTTACACTTCTCTGAAGGTCATCTATCTTTAGATCCTTCCTGTGTAAAACCAAATCAAAACAATAATATTTTAGTAACAAAATCCTTTGACAAAGACAAAAGTGTGTGACCTATGAGGACATTATCATGACAAGGTTGTCCTTCGTGCAACAATGCCTAAAAGTGCGTGTAATCTTTCGGGGTATGGAGCTCACCGGCACAGACAAGTAGGGCAGTGTGGTAGAAAGTGAAACTGGTGATGTCAGTGGCGAACCTGCTTGTGCTCCAGAGACATACATGTTTCACTTTTATATGGCCATGAGTAAAAGAACAAAGTGTTTTAGATGACCATGAATAATATTAAGACTACTGGACGCATGGACATGTTTAGTAACACTTTAAAATTACTCGTTTTGCTGAAGCGTTTCGACTAAAACAGCTAAAATTTGAGTACTAGTCCTCAAAAACTGTTTTCTCTAAAAATGACTGACATTTATGCGTAATATGATTATGTTGAGTCCTTTTAAACACTCAGTCATAATCAGTTTAGTTTTCTATTAGGATTATAACTGATGTCTCATATTTAGTAAAGATTTACGGCAAAACTCAGATATTTGCGATTGAATCTTCGGAAGACCCTCATCCTTTTCAATTTGAATAGGTCAAAGTTGTGAAACTGCAACTGGTTTCAATTCTAAATACATCTAGTGAAATTTGTTGATTTTTTAACACCTGAGGCTTTTCTGAGACAATTTTGGAAAATCTATAAAAGATTTTCAATAAAATATGTATCATGAATCTAAATTAACATGATTAGAGTAGGCAGCTACCCTAAATGACGCGTTGATACTGACTGCCAATCAAAAAATTATCAATATTTTCGTTTAGCACAGGTTAAAAAAAATTATCGACAGCTTCACTCGTTTGATTAGATGTGTACCTAGGAATTATAAGCGTTTGATGAGTACTCCCCACCATGATTTCTCACAGGTTGACTCGCTCACTCAAAACAATCAATAAATCCAATTTTCCAATTACTGCTAATACGAAAAACTATGAGCCTTTTTACACCAACACCCTATTAAAATGTGTCCATCAAATAGAAACATATATTTCCTTGTTGACCACGCGTGAGTTTTGCACTCAGTCAGTGATCTCACTTCTTTTTTGTTTTCTTAATTCATGTAAATTCATGAAGATAAAAAGTGAATCAACATGCAAAGCAGGACAACATGACAGGTACATATACAGCGATTAAATGTCCTTAAGACCTTTGATTGAAATAAGAAACGTTTAATATCCGTGCACCTTCATCGTCACCAATCGAGCAGTGAAAATTATTTATTTATTATTATCATTATGTTTATATGATATATTTTTTAGAATTTGTATTGTGCAAAATATTTTGTACAATATACAGTTTCATTTTTTTATACGCATAACTATAAAAGTGATTCCCTTTTTTGTTTGGGCTTTTATATTGGCAATCCAAGCGTATGAATGTAGGACCCATGGACGAAACAATATTGATACCAGTTCATATCTTTAAAATCTTTAAGAGAATGATCATGTTGATGATTTAGGGCTTCCCCATTGAATGCTAATGAAGGGTTTTCATTTCTTCGCTTTAAACAAGCTTTTGCTAGTAATGAATCTATCCCAAAACGGTTGTAAGTTTGAAACTTGTAATTTTTTCCCTGCTGCTACTAATATCATAAAAAACCGTCATAGCAAACTAACAATTGAGTGGGCTTTGACTATAGATTACTGTAACGCAAGTAATCCGTATTGCATTTTCATTAGTTAGTAATAGGATATCATTTCAGTCGCATGAAAGGAATATGCTACGTTTTTTGCAAGCATTGTATTTCATGTAGTATTCAAGTTTTTATGTGTCCTTATCACCTGGAGCGAGTGAGTGGCCCTTCCCATAAAAACGCTATCATTGGGTTATCGTAAACGGCTGAAATACTTAAGTGTATCCTTTTGCATAAAGCCGGATTGGTCAGACAGACAGGAATTCTAAATAAGGGTTTTTATAGCTAGTACACAGAAATCTCTATGATCTGAGCTTTAAGACACTGTCGGTCTGTAAAATGTATCAATTAAACCTTTTTATTCTGCGAATTTGCATTTCTCAAGATGAAACAACTAAACCTTATCTGATCTCTATGAATGCATCTTTAAAAATAGTTGTACTAACTAAACCGCAGCTGTTGACACATCTGGGTTCTTGAACAAGTGCACTTTTCAAAAAAAATAACTTAGTATTAACCATTAAACTGCAGTAGTAAAGATAAATCAAGGCTGGTGTGAGAATATGAAAGGAAGAGAGTACGCAAAAGGAAGCCAGCTTTTAATGTTTTAGTTAATAAAATATATAATTATAAGCGACTGCACATGCACACATAAACTCTCAGATAACTATTTCCTATTTACCACCTCCGGCAAAAAGTCTGAGGGAGGACTAACTGTTTTTTGTAAAGTGCATTCGGCAATTAAGAAAAACTTGCATCAGTCAAAGAAACTGTTTATCACTGCATTCACCATTCTTCCCATTCAAACCGACATTTTCATACAACATGTCATACAAACGAAAAACCCTTCGCAAAATGGAATACCTAACTAATTAACGTATTTGGTTAACGTGCATCCGCAAATTATAAGTTTAGTCTTAGAATTAAATTTACATAAACCCTCATGCTAATGAAAGTAAAAGTGATCAAAAATGCTTTCACACGGATTCTGTTTGCTGACAATAGCGCTACAGCTAATCCTACACGCGCATGCTATGCAGTTTCCAGGAAGGATTTTGTATTCTTTGTAAGATAGTTTCGGACAATTTTGTGAACAGCTCTTGCCATAGCCAAAAAACGATTACTTTGTACAATAGAAAATCTTTTAAGATTAGTGTCAATCTTCATTACCATCAAGTCACGTTCACTTTCAATTAGCAAAGGGCTACAATGCGTACTATATCCTGTGCCCACAAAAGTTTTCAAATCCAAATCCTAGGTCAATACATGATCGATTGTTTGTCAGATTATGCAGATCATAGCATTGCCGATGATGTCATGTCACACAAATTAGTCTTAGTCTTGTAAGTTTCATACAAAGCGGAACAATTTTTTTTTTAAATGTGCTACAAAAGCGTTCTCCTAGTAAACAAATCACAGTGACATATCTTCAAATCAGTGTTTGTCATCTCAAAACCAAAAAAAAAAGTTCTCTTAATCAGCTAAAACCAAATAGTATTGCATATCGCATTAAAATAATCTTTTGTTTACTTATTGGACAAGTGTTGATAAAGATATCGACAAGTTTTTATGCTCATCGACGGTACACGTCACTTTTAATAATACCTCATTAGCCCGGCATGGCATAAGACAGAGTGTCAACGCTCGCTTCTTCACTCGCGTGTCCTTTTAATAAAATGCAGAGCAGCAACAGGTTTTTTTTTTTTACTATTTTAACGCGATGATCTCTGATCTGATCTAAGATCTGTCGATTGACTGGTAGCTAAAACGAATATGATAGTGTAATTTTAACATTTCAATTGCAACTTGATACAAGGACCGACAGTCAAAAAGAGGTTTGTCTTGACAGATACCTACCATGAATAGTTTTTAACTGAAAATTACAGCTTGTTAGCATTTCAAGTGGCAAGCAAGTAGATAAATTAAGTTGTCACCTTTTGCCATACTTTTTCCTTATTTAGAGGAGCTTGCCAGAAAGTCTTGTATGAAACATTTCCTGAGCAAAATATGAAATCAACTTAGTTTTGTTTTCAAAGAAAAAAAAATCTGAATGGGGACTTGTGTGAACTATCGTCACCTTCTCGTAAAGCTATAAATTTTTTCGCACATGATAATCATTGACAAGAAAAGCACAGCTACACGCAAAATGACAAGATTACCACGAGTTAATTCTTTACAGATTTTCAGCATGTGGACCGAGTGACGCGATTTGTTTGACAAGTAACAAAAATTTAAAGAAAACAGTTGTGAAAATGACTGTGACGATTTAGTATTGAGTCATAAAAATAGTCTTGTTAGTTGTCTTCAGTTGAAAATTATTACATTGTAACGCGATTTGTTTGACAAGTAACAAAAATTTAAAGAAAACAGTTGTGAAAATGACTGTGACGATTTAGTATTGAGTCATAAAAATAGTCTTGTTAGTTGTCTTCAGTTGAAAATTATTATATTGTTTTCAGTTCCGAGGGCTGGCAGATTTATTGCGCTTTCCAACGGAATGCAGAGAATGCAGTAAGTGTCTTGTTTGCTTTTTAAAGAATAATTATCGATGAGGTAACATTCTATATGATATGTTCATGGTGGCTAAAAGGAATATGCAATGGAACGGAAAGTTTGTAGTTAGCTCTGTAGCTCTGTTTGTTTAGACAACTTAATGAATTTTGAAATGATTTTTAGCTTGTGGAATAAGTTACCGTGAAGAAAGGATTGTTGGAGAGACGTATTGCCGAGATAAACTCATATCCATGGCTCACTGCGCTGATGTACAAAGGCAAATTTTACTGCGGTGGAACTCTCATTTCAGACCGTTACGTCTTGACTGCTGTAAGTGTACCGATAACAAAAATCGTTTTACATATTTGGTTTGCATGACTTTTTCTAAACTGATATTTTTTATATAGGCGCATTGTGTTCACGGAGTGCCAAAGGATCAAATCACAATTGTGTTTGGAGAGCATGATAGAAACTTCACAGAAGAGTCTGACACGGAATACAGAAAAATCGGAACGATTATTCGTCATGTAGGATTCAACCGAGCTAACTTCCACAACGACATAGCTCTTCTTCGACTAGGAGAGGCCGATGAAGTTCAGGCGATCCATAGCTCCAGCATGTCTTCCAATCGATTTAGGTAAGTGTCCCATCGATCTTTGTAAAAATTGTATCAATACATTATATAAAGATATTCTTTTAGACCCAATACAACAAATGCACTACATTCATGATAACTTTGTATTTTTTTAAAATTCATAATTAGAAGATGAAGATTTTGCTGACGAACAAGGCTTAGTTGCTGGTTGGGGTCGAACTCAAGAGAAAGGAAGACCATCGCATATTTTGCGTGAAGTCGAAGTGCCAATTATGTCCAATGAAGAATGTAAGACGCAAACGAGATATACGCCAAGAGAAATCACGGACACCATGATGTGCGCCGGACATCCAGAGGGTAAACAGGATGCATGCCAGGTAGGAATTTATCCAACACGCTATTATTTTTCAAAGATTCTTACTATATTTCAAACTCATAAATATTATCATATTTAAATTACAGGGTGACAGTGGAGGGCCTTTAAATTGGGAAGACTTGAGAGAAGACAGTAGTAAAGAAGGCACCAAATATGTCATCGGGATTGTCAGTTGGGGTCAAGGCTGTGCCCGAGCAAGCTTTCCAGGTTACATATCAAAGTTATATTTACCAGCCAAATTATGTAATTTTCCATACTAATGGGATTTTTTTTGCATAGGTGTTTACACGAGGATAACCAAATACCTAGAATGGATTAGACAAAACACTCAAGACTCGTGTTTTTGCAACAATCCTTGATACTAAACTCATTGAGTAGCGGTATTGTTTGTTTAGTGAAGAGTGATAAATGGTATACCAGTGATTTCATAGATTCTTTTCGTCGATTCCGCCATATACATATTTTCGCTAATAATGATCTCAGAAGGTAAATTTTAGCGATGAGTCCCACCCCTTTCTTAAAGTTTCTTCTAGGGCTTTTACTTTTTATATCTCATGTTTTATGCTGGGTTAAACCTGACCTGTGCCAAGTAGTCTAATTTCCAGTTTCCAAACGAGTTTCTTGTTCTTTGTTTTGATCCCCAAATGTACCATCATTAAAGTAATGTGATAACTAGTCATTCGACAGATTTGTCGGAAGAGCATTGTATACATGTAAGAATTACAGCTTAAAAATGTATACCTTAACCAAACTTTACTGATTAGTTCATTCAATATGTTTGCTGGGATTTGAAAGTAAATTAAATTTTAGGGGGTTATTTTAAAACCATTTAGGTCTATCCTTTTATATGTAATGTTTTCAAAAATCCACTCGATAAGACTGGTAGCACTGAAAGTGAAAGCGAATGCATGGTTGAAAATTCATGGATTCAGGGAAACTGATCAATAATGGTAATGGTTTTGTTTTTTGGATTAAAAACGACAAACCTCGGGATATTGAAACAGGGATTGGTGGAGGACGATTTTACTTCTTGTTTTAAATGTTTACTTTTGTTAATAATTTTATATACCATTTTTGCAAACTTGTCCTTATGTATAAAAAACTTTATGCAACAATTTAATAACTAATGATGTGAATAAAGACTTACTTAATTGTTTAAGAGTACCCTATCACTTAAGAGGTAGTAACAAACAACAAAACGGCTTTTTTATT
>JAAXOA010001619.1:0-15371 GCA_036561885.1 Salina celebensis
TACGTGTTTTTGTGTACTTTTTTTAAAAACACAAATGGACGAGAAAAGAAGAGAAAGTTGGAAAAAGTGATATTTATGAGGGCGATGACTGAGTAAAAATGGCTGAGGGTAAAACGGTTCCATTAAAATATAAAAAATGAAAGATTTTTTATACCTTATCGACCATTAGATATTATTAGAATGTCATTACTTACATATAACATCCGCACATAAAGCATAGACTCAACTTCCATTTTTTTATGTTATATTTTTCATTCATTCCGATTGACTACGCATTGGATATTATAGATAAAGTTAACCCAACGATTATACATATTTTGAACATCCAAATACTCTACTTTTTTTTGTATCTGCAGCTGGTGGACTGAAAACGTCCACGACACCGTGGCGACGACGCCGGCAACCTCTACCAAAAATGTACTGCAGTAACCAGCAAAGAAAACGCTGCTGTTCTCCTCCAAAAACTGTTCCATATCAGTGTACAAGTAGCAAAAATGTGTTTGTTGTCCGGTTGTTTTTTTTTGGTACACGAAGAAGAATATTTTATATGGAAGGAAACGTAGAAAATTGGAAAATGGTCGATTAGATACGTTTCGTTGTTGTTGCTCACTCTCACGCTGACTCACTTTTCTCTCTTGAACTCAAGTTCTAGCTGGATCAGTGGACCAGCGTAATATGTAAGAAGACAAAAGTAGCACACACTATACTAGACTAGTTCCCTAAAAACTACTTATTCAACCAGCAAGGGAAGTGTCTTGTTGTGTAATGCAACCAGAAAAAATAACACATTCAAGAAAACAGAAAACCAAGTGTTTTCTCCTCACACAGTAGCAATGACTAGTACCATATGGATACACAAACAGCTTTTCCCAGTTTTTTTTACAACTGAATCCAGGATGTATTGAATTTTGCTTGTTGAAAAAAGAAATTGCATCTGACCATTGCAGGAGGTAGTAGTGGTTGTTGTACGAGAAAAAAAATTGTGACCATATTTTTTTCTTATCGTAACCATATTGGGAATCTGTATGAAGCATAATTTGAGTATTCGGGAGTGTATAGAGTAAAGTAGGTTAGTTTCGTATGAAGCTGGGGAAGAATCTCATATTTTTTCTTCCGGAACACAATGATAATGGAGAATGTAAAGGTATAAAAATACGTCAAAATAAATGGGAAAAATGGAGACAGCCCACGGATGAGTTGCAAAAGGTATACAATTTCCTTGTGCACACACCACTGTGATATACCTTTTGGCCATAATCTGTCTCTATGTTTTTTTATTCTCCATTGCAACAGAGAAAGGTCCCAGCGACAAAGAAAGAAGTTTATGATGGAATAAATAGCTTTGCGAATAAAATGATATTCATATTAAATATTATCATCGGCACTATCGTCGTTTGATCATCCACAAGATTCCAGAGAAGCCTTCTTTTAGGAATCTCAAAAAACACATGAGATAAGTGCGTTTCCAACCGCCATTACATTTTTTCGGTTGCTGTCGAACAACCTCTTCTGGATGACTGAAAAAAGATAACTTGTACGACACCATAGTACAGGGTTGGGTGGTTAGCTGTCTTTTTGGTATAATGTGGAGAATGATGAGTTAGAGAAAACATTCCCTCCTTCTTGTCCCGTTTTTTTACTCGAGCCAAGAAAAACTATCAATCTCAGTCAGTCGCCGTCTTTCTCTTGGTTCTTGGTTGGTTGTCCTGCAGTTTTTACAACATGTTCTGTAAAAATGTCTATGTAGTTGTGGTAGCATAAGGATATTTATGTATTAAAAGAATTTCCCAGCATATACATACGTGCAAGAAATGAATGCAGCATAGTTTTTTTTTGTTCACTTTGACGAAAAAAAAACGCTCAGTAGTCATTTTCTACCGGATTTTCTCTTGTGTTGTGCGATCCGCCTTGTACTTCCCTTTTTTCGACTCGTCGAACTAATAGCAGTAGAATGGAAAATCACAGTAGCAGAGTAAAAATTGTGTTTTCGGCTTCCTCCCATTAATATTATGGTAAAGGAATGTGGACGTACTATAACGGCAAGCAAAAACGCAGCAAAAAAACCTATAAATTGTTTGGGATAGACACACTTACGTACAGTGGTCATATGTAGGTATATGGACTGTTAAAGAGATGAATGTATATCGAGGAACTACACAAATGTGATTTCGCTTTTGGAATGCAGGTTTTCCTTGTACTAGAGGAAAGAACAAATGCAAATTTAAACATTTTGCAATGATGAGGAGGAGACTGGAACTGTTCCCGGACACAAAGATAAATGTTCACCTGGCTCGCAGATTAATGGAACGTTTCCCTTCATGCCGTGCCATTTGCTACTGAGTGTACAAGGGTGTAGTAATCTAAAACTTTTTAATGGTGAAACAAAGGCAAGGATGTGGTGGGATATTTAGTTAGCTTTACTTCTTAAAATCCATGCTCACTCAAGTCATATTTTTAATGAAACTGTTATCAAAACTAGCCGGATACACTAGTATATGCTAATGTGGACTGATTGTTCTACATATAATATACTTTGGGACATGGAGATAGATAGGTATTAATGTAACTTATTTTGTCAAACTACATCGTTTTGGGCGAGTAGCTTAGGTAGGTACACTACTAGTAAAACTAGTGCTCATTGCTTATAGCTTGCATGAACCAATTATTGATTGCCTCTTTGGCTTCCTCTTGGTTTTCTTCTTGCTCGTTCTCTCTCTCTCTCCTCTCTCTCTGATGAATACGCTGTAATGGTTTCATTTATTGGGAACTGGTTCGTTAGCTCATTTTCTTATTTGAATCGTCCACCACCATTGCTAAATAGTAGCTGTTAACTTAGCATAGAATTTGGAAGAGCCGTTGCATTTCTGGAGAATATTTGTCTTTTCCTATTCGCTCACTTTAGTCTCCGCCAGGAACCTTTAGCATAGTATGTAGGACGTTGAGGACATTTATACTACTATTAATCTCTCCGTGAAGGCTTCAACAATGTTATATCCACTTGCCACATAACTTAAACCCTTTCTGATAACTGTTAATAATTTTACACAGATATTTCATGATGAGATGAGTAGAATGTAGCTTTACTGTCCACCTTATGTCAGTTTTCCTCCCGTGGAGAAAGTTAAAACTGACAGTGGACAAATTGTAGAACCTTTTAAATAGTCTTGACTACCTAAACGTTCTTTTCATTAATACATTTGTGTAAGAATGTCCACAATTTCAAGAGAGATTTCTTTCTGCTTGAATCTTACTATTGCCACAATGATTGCTTCTTCTTGAGAGAAACACAGCAATTACTATTCATTCTCTACTACAGGAAGTACTGAACGCATGCATGCATACACGCACCCGCAGCGATAGAGAAAACACCAAAACTTCGGGAAAGACAGAGAAATACCATTCTACAGTTTCAAAGCATGTGCCAAAAAATGTTGTTAGTGTAATGTTTTTTTTTTTGCTTTCAGAACCAATATATGCATGCACAGCACGATTCTCCTTTTTCTTTGGTTTTTTTAGTTACCTCTCTGGTTTTGGCACAATGTAATAATGGACTTGTCTGGAGAAAGAAAAAAATTCTCGTGTAAAAGTATTTCTACCCTTTACTGTACCACTGGGTATAGCTCTGAAATAAAATTACTAATTTTTTTACTACTGATCACTTTGGTTATAGATGCGTAGTAATAACAACTATTTGGAGAACGAGAGTACGTTTGTGCATGCATGCGTTCTCATTTTCTAAGCTTTCTTTTTCTTGGTCTAGCCACTCATTACATAAATATTACTAGCAAAACGCATACAAGTGTGGTTTTTTTTCTACCGCCACATGGTGCGGCTTTTCTTCCAGTGGTTGGCTTACTTGCGCTTTCACTCTCTCCCTCTCACTGGCATTTTGGCTATTATTCCAAAAACGTTTGCTCCCGTATCTGAAAAGGAATTTTGCTATTTGCTATTTCCCTACTTTTGACCGTGTTCCTTGATAAATGTTGGTTACAAACGTGTATTTATTATTGCATGTTCGTGTGTAACTTCATGATAATGAAGACGATCATGATGATGATGATAGACAGGTGCGTGCCAGGGAAAAGAACTAGAGTGCTATTTATTTACTTCGCGACTGTACCCAAATAAAAAATAAGTTTCATCAAAAATATTTTCTAAAGCTTAGAAACATTATATAAATAAACATGGGAAAGAATTTTTCAAACATTCCGTTGGATGTTTTTAAAGAAAATTTACTTCCTTTCCATTATGCGACAAACTTTTTCAAAAGAAACACTAACACTGTATATAAATACAAAGATTTTGCAAACTTAAATAGTACAATCTTTTATCATAATAGCTGTTATATAAGTATGCATGCAAAAACATTTTTTGGCAAGGTGTAAAAATGCCTTTGCGTGAATTATTCACAGACACGTCAATTGTAGTAAAGGTTTTAGGGAAAAATTGTTTTATTTGGTTGTGTAGTCAATCCACGGCATATGTTATTCTCTCTCCACCTATTTTTATTTCCTTTTATTATGTATTTTACCCACACATTTTATCTACTCGCACGTGAATTGCCGTTAACGCTGTAAATGCTATACAGCATCAAAGAGAAAAGAAGTGCAGGTTTTCACAGTGATGTTGATGGCTATGAAAGAGGTAACGGGAGTGATCATGATGTGAGTAGTTTCAGTTTTTATTTTGAGGCAGTCGTTGCACTGGATAAAACCCCATTTATTCTTATAACTTTCTCCTCCACACCATCATCATTTCATTTTGTACTGTATTTCTTTTCTCTTCCCGGTTATTTGGTAAATCCAACATTACACCGCCCATTCCTGCTCTTTCCCATTAATAATGATCAACTCCTTTTTGCCCGTTGTAATTCTTTGACATGACAACAACAACAACAACAACAACTCTAGCCTGCTATTTAACTCTGGCAAAACTGCACCAGCCGTGAATGGTTGCTGGTAAAGGCACAGACAATAATAGCTAACAGAACCTATATGTCTATATGTTGGTGGTAGGCACAAATGGATAGAATCCTGCAAGAACTGCTTTCTTATGTTTTCAAAGCATTGTCTGAAAGCATATGAAATTGGCTGGGATGTACAGCTCAACTTAAAAAATGAGTTTTTTTCACGTTGAATCGTTGTCTCGTGGTTTATTAGAAATTTTCAGTTGTTTACACACTTGTGTCTTGTTCAATTCCGTGGGTGGCTCTTATGAACATGTCAGGAGCGAACAGTAATTTTAAATTGGTTCCTTTTTTTCGGTGAAAATAAAGTAAAATGTTTTTTTCCCAAATTTTATTGCTTTTTTGGCGCAGTTCAAGACGAAAAAGGTTTGATTGTAAAGGTATTGCCAATAATTCTGATAGAATGGGCTTTTATTTTGGAATAAAACGGATATCCTTGTTTTTCAATAGTGCATGATCGTTTTTAGAGAGCACACCTCAATATCATTAATACATGTCGGTTGAGAGGCAACGAACGACAGGAAATCGTACAAGCCAAATTGATTTCCTTTTGAATGAGTGCTACATCCATTTCCCGTACGGTTTTTTAAACTTAATTCAACACAGCGTACATTGTTGGTGGAACGATTAATTACACTAGTTTGCTTCATAGTTTCATCGAATAATTCACAAAATAAAATTACAATGGGAATTGTCAAGGAAATTATATTACGAATTAGTCCATAAACTTCATTTCCTTGACAGAAATTTTGCTGCACAGCAACCAAGTTCCCAGCTGAATATAACTTTTTACTTTGTGCACGCACATTTTGTATTCACAAACAAAATGGGTAGTATGTAGTAAAAGCTTTAATCTAATTAATGTTCTATAACCGCATTTTTTCCTGGTTCTGATGAAATTAAATGGATTTTTTTCCCTGGTGAGCCGAGGAAAATGGGAACTAGAGCATGGAATGTAAGCAGTACTGCGACATCACGCTCATGTAAAAAAATACACTATAATGTATAAAGACACAAAAAATCGCAAAAAAACCAAGAATGAAGAAAAAACACTCATTAAATTATCTCATAAAATGTTCACGTGGTAGTTTGTAACAGTTTGTGTGTGTGAAAACAATAAATGAGGTAGCACTGCGACATGTTCCTTATTGCTTGGAAATAATCCGACATTGCTCCAAATAGCTGAAAATTTATAGAGTCACTCATCATCCTAAAATGCATTTATTTTTTCGCGACACAAAAAAGAGACATGTATATTGGTTTTTAACATGAAAGCCCAAAAAATTACATTTCATTTTCAAACTGGTATTTCCATCGCCTCCCATGCTTTCTTTTTCCATTGACAATTTCATGTCAGTATCACCTCAAAACTAAAATAGCGATCATTTCCTCACCAATCACCATTCAAATGACTACATTCACTCTCTTCAAAGTGTCACAGCCGAAACAAACTGAGTTTCAGGTGGCCAAGTCGTAAACAGTGGCAAATTGTATGTTTGAATATTTTATAGTTTTTTTCATACTGCTACAACGACGGCAAAATTATTTTTGCATATCGCAGTCTCGCTTACGTGAAAAGAGGCAGGTAAAGAACAAGTCGTTTCTGCGTGTGAGTGTCAGTGTTTGTTATTATTATTAATATTTAAATTAATATGATAGCCGCTATCATTCCACCGTTTTCATTTTTGATTACAGTTTTTCCAACATGGTGCTATCTCATAAATGATTACTTGCCTTGTATAGATGATTGCTTTTTCATTCACGTTTCAGGCAAAAAATCAACCTCACCTGGGCTTGTGCACAGATATGTATTATTGTATTATGTATATTTAAAATGAATGATATTAAATTGTTCTGTATCTGAAGTATGTGT
This sequence comes from Salina celebensis, assembly GCA_036561885.1. Lineage (NCBI taxonomy): Eukaryota > Metazoa > Arthropoda > Collembola > Entomobryomorpha > Paronellidae > Salina > Salina celebensis. The sequence continues at coordinate 6,840 of JAAXOA010001619.1, forward strand.
ATAATACAGATATATGGCATAAAATACAATAAATTGTGGGTGATATCAACTTGATATTTCACAAAGACGTAACGACCTGTATGCACGGTGTTCTATCGCGAAGTTGGAGAAAGCAGGAAAGTTTTCTCGTTAACGTGAAACCTATTATTATCCTGTTATCGACAGCTTTTACAATTGTACACACAACCAAATGGTCAGATAGCAGAGAGGAAAAAAATTGGAAAGAAAAGAATATAGCAAAAAGGCCTAGTTCCCCCATTTCCTTTTCTTGTTTCATTTTTTTCTCGTTTTCTTCTTTCTCTCTAGTTATTTTTCTAGGTGAGTTGATTCTTGCTGGGGTTTCCCTCTCTTATAAAAAATATTGTTAAATCTGATATATTTATGGAAAAAGCACGGTTGAGTTGACGACGACGATGAAGCGGAAGACGACATCGATGGTCATGTTGAACATGACATATGTACACACAATAAATACACACCGACATCTTCAATTACCTAGGAACTACTGAGATGAACAAAAGGCAAAAAAATTGAGATCACCCATGATCACAACAACATTGCCTTCCAAAATATTATTATGGAGATCAACCTTGATCATCTTTATCGTATAAAAAGGGTCACTCTAACGGGTAGATTATAGTGATAATGATAAACAAAGACGTTCATCATAAGCACTACACTGGTACGGTAACAATATGGTTTAGGGTTGTATTAATCTTGAATGTTTCATATAAGGTTTTTCGTAGGAGTCTTCGTTACTTTCTCCTTCTTCTGGTTCACTAACTGCCATGAGAACAACTCAAACTGGCACTTATTTACATGGCTTGTTGAGCATCAAACAAAAATAGCATTTTCTACGGAATGAATAAAATAGAAAGAAGGATGAAACATAAAAAATGGGCTTTTGCGAAAGTAAAGTAAAAAATAAAAACAATTGCTTAGTTTTCCGAAAATTTGTTCATCAGTTAAGTTGACAATAATTCACTGTCTTAATGTTTGTCACAACATCTTACCCCTGATAAATTGCAACCATTTTCTAACCAAACATTGAAACAAGTGTTAAACGATTCTACCAGGACAGATAATACAACTGGAACTGATCATTTAGAAAAAAAAGCACGCAAACCTGGAATTTTTCCCCTTAATATCTGAGATTGTTTTGTTTACGAAGATTAAAAATAATTTTGTTTTGATGAGGTAGCAGGATAAAAAAACAACAACAAAATAAACAAAACATCAACATCATTATTTGTTTTTGTCAATCGAAACGGTTGATGTGTTTCCAAATAAATGTTTCAATTCAATTTACATTTTTTCTAGGAAAAAAATCTTTTGACTGTTGTTTTGTTAAAACCCTCCATTCCCAATCCCAACAGTATAATAACATGAAAAGGAAGGAAGTGATTGAAAAAAAAGTTTTTGTAACCTGGTGACATTCACGTAAAAGGCACTTCATCTCAGTTTAACTTGAATATAGTTCACTTGTGAAGTATATGTAGGGTGGATACTAACGATAAGTGTTAGATGAAAATTGAAATGGTTTAAGTTGCTACTTTAATGGTTTTTTTCTTGCTGGTATTTATACGCAAACAGTCAACTTTTTAGCTGTCGGATGCGTGTAGCGGAAGGGCAGAGTGATATATGCGTGCATATAGTCTCACCGCTCGTATGGGTTAAAAGGGGGAAAATAATAGCATTTTTCTGCGTATGTCAAAAGCACACACAATATTTTTTGAGAGGATATGCCATACAGGATTTGAACGCGCTGGCATGATTGTGATGCTGTTGTTACACAACAAGAAGTTGTTGTGAATCACATCTCAACCTCATTACGCTCTGTTTTAGAAACAGCTTGAAAAAAATAAAGTTGAAAAAACGGGAATCATGAGCGCACGACGTATTGAACAAAAAAAAAGATGACAGTTTTTTTCCTGATGGGTGGATGTTTTTTTTTCTCTTGCGGGGTTTTGTCGCGATTACTTTTCTGTCAGAAATGAAATTCTGACTGGAAGAGAGCTAGTGAGATACAAAAAAGTAGCAGTGATACTTGAAAGTGTGTGTTTCATGATGACATTTGCATCACTAGTGGGTTTTATACCCTGTGGCAGTGTAAGGTTGATCTGCTGCTGGGAGAAAATTTTTAAACTAAAGTTGTTATAGAATAAAATGTAAGAGTAGGCGGTTACCAATCAGTTTGAGTGACAGATGCAGTATGTGCACACGTTTTTCTGGGAAATTGGTAAAAACTTATTAGAAAGAAGAAAATTAAAGGTTCTTTTGGCGAGGAGTTGGGTTTTTAGGGAGATTTAAATAAAAAATTGATTTGGCATGAAATTGGATGGTTTGATACCCAATGGCCGATGTAGATCAGATAAAGTTGATTTGGTTGGTGGCTAAATCATATCGATGGTTTTATGTAAAAATCTGTTGCCAATTTTCTCTTCTTTCCTTTAGTATAATAATTTTACAAAAAAGTGATAATATGAAGATCATGATGAAAAGCTAGCTAAGCTATGAATAAAAATTTACAGAAAACGGGAAAGTTTGTCATTTTGGTGGTGAGTGACAGGCAAAATGCTTTTTGTTTTGGAAGACGCATCCCAAGCAAATGAGTTTGTGAAATGAGTCCTCTCTTTGGATATGTATTTTTTGTTTCCGTGACAGAAAATGGACATGTTTTTATTATAAAATCCCGACATGTCCCGACAGAAAGAAGGGCTCAGTTGGGCAGCGTGTCAGGCTGATGTCACTCGTTCTTGTTGAATGGAAATTGTTTCGTTACCACAGATCTATGCTTTTTTTTCTTTGCTCAACAGTGAAAAAAAATTATGCAGTATGAATGGAGGAATGCTATGATATATAAAGAAGAGATCACATTTTCTTGGTGTCCGTAGTTTTTTATACTTTCGGATAGAACACACGTTGCATCAAAAAGAATGAAGGAGCGTATCAAGTGTAATTCATCAAGATCTGGTTGACACTCTGGCATCACGCCCATCTTCCTTCCAATGTCCCTTCCTTGATAAAGTCAACCCTCCTTCGTCTCATGGTGCTGTTCCGGGGTTAACCTTATACCCATTAAGTATGAAAATCTCCATATGCAATATCCAGAACTGGAGGCGACCAAAAAAAATAACAAGTAGTCTTAGAACCAGCTGCTACTATATCCACCACTACCACCTAGATTTTGAATTAGAGGAAAAAGTGTGGGCAATCTAGTGACATGGAAAAGTTATTGGTTTTTTGTGGGCTATTCTGCTGGTCTGTGTGGAAATGGAATCTTAAGAAGACGAAAAAAATATATCAATCTTTTTGTGCCGTCATCATCGACCATGTCGAGAGGATATCAGATTGATGAAAAACTGAGATTACTTTATTTTTTTCTTATGCTCCTGTACAGAGGTTGTTTGCAATTCAACTCAAGAAAACGGATTTTTGGTGGTATGCAGCGAGCAATTTGAGACGAGCTCGGGGAGTAAAATAAACGCAAACGAAAAGGTTTTCCTTGTCCTGCTCCGTTTCCGACTTCCTGATTGACTGGTATTGATTCTCTGACTGATTGATTCGCCATTTGAATGAACGACCGTGCTATATGAAAATGAGTTGGACATTGAAATGAATCAGTCGGAAGTTTACAAATTGATGATAAAAATCAAAACGGACTAGGGAGAGAGTTTCCTTTTGAGAGGGTTGAAAGAAAATAAGAGCACCTTCTACATAGGAATTCACTTTAGAAAAGAGGCTACCAGAACGAAATAGCTGTTGGGAGAGTTCTTTGGACGTACTTATTTCTGATTATCATCTTTCTAGATACACACTACCAACTTAATCCGATTATGTTATGTAGGTTTATGTTTACGCATTTGGAAAACTGTAATCTACAAAAAGAGAGAAAGAGAAAAAAAAATACCAAAACCTGTTTATTCGATGAAAACAAAATTATACGGTTTATGGTGTTTCCATGCCTCTAGTTTTTCAAGGGACTAAAAAGGTACTTGAAATAAACGAGGAATGTAGTTAACGTGAACAGTTAGTTTGGATGTTTACACTATTTGGGTGCCTTTTCAAAGAGTCCCTTTTCTTTGATGATTACACAGAAAAAGACTAGATAGAGTTTATATCGTGCTTGGTCTTATTATTATGAGGTTAAAATGTATAAAAACGAGTTTCGCACATTTCACTTCTGCAAAAAAAAGGAAAAAAATATCCACTCATTCGGCTAAAATGAAGCTGAAAATGAACATGTTAGTTTATGACGGTCACCACTTGGGAACTCCAACAACCTGAAAATTTAATGATCGTTCTAGTTTCACCTTTCATTCTTCTTCTTGAACGCATTGACCAAAATAAATGACTTACGTTTCACAGAAAAAACTCCCGCTGTTCCCTTAATCATGGAAGGTATCAAAGAAAAATTGAAAATTATACAGAATCGCGCACTAATATCCCCCACAGTTCCGCACCAAAATCCTTTCTTTACTTTTGCCGTGTTATGTTTACCCTATTATTATAATCACAGACATCATTATCCGTTTTTCCGAGTTTGTGTTTAGTAAGCGTTAAGTAAACAAAAAAATGCCTGTAGAGGTTTGTATCACCCCTGCCAAAAGACAGAGATAGTGAACCGTATTGGAAAATATATTGTAGAACATGATATTGCTTTCTCTCCCTTTTCAAGATTATTATTCCTATCTGTGAAATAATGACTTTCCCCCTTTACCACGCTTTCTCATTGAAACCCAAAGATCACCGTTTTTTTCAGAGCGTTCTTATGACACTGCTATGATCGCGATCATTGCCTCCTATTATTTTTTGCGCTTGTATCTTAAAAAAATAAAAATAAAGAAAAGTAACGACATCGTTGAATGTATCAACATTCTTTTTTAACCCTTCCTTTTGGGACATTAATACTACCACCAACGTTACTCCAGGTTCGATGGTTTTCAAATGATAAATATGAAATAAAAGGTCGTCAGCCGATTCTAAAAATACTTACTTTCTTCCGCACACAATGCCATTCGCAATGAGCTTCATTTCCATTTTAAACCCATTTTCTTTTTTGTTCTGCATCTTATCCATGTCAGCCATTCCCCTTACAGGAGAAATTGAAACAGCAAAGAGCAAACCAAGGAAAAATATACGACGTGGTAGTATTATAAGTGGAGGCTACTAAGAAAATTATGTCTAGTTTTTTTTTTGTGTTCAGCTTCAGCTTCAAAAGCTCTTCGAATATTTACTGTCTTTGGTACCACTTTCATCGTCAACATCAGTGTTGCCTTTCTCTCCTCGCTTTGTTGATCATTGTGTTTTATTCGGTTTTTGGGGAGCAACGACAAGAACACTTTGGTATTGCTAAAATATATTTTGATACTGCGGCCGTACTATCCGTCTTTTAAATTTTCAAGAACTTTGTTGCTTCGTATAAAAATGATATTAAATTACAGTATTGTTAGTGAAAACTAATATGGACGTGGGGAAATGCAGAAAACATAGTGGTATCCTTCTGTCACATGCAGTTTTTTAGCTAAAAATGCACATTGGCAAAGTATCACTATCAGCATTCCCATCATGGAAATTATCTCCTCCTCTCCGTCTTTCTCATTCTCACTTTCTCGCATCGAGTGAAAAAATGTAATATTGAAACACATCTTTTATTATTTTTCTTCCAGCGCACGAATGATTACTCTTAAGGGTATGCATATATTCAAAAATAAAGTTTGGGCGGTGAAGGAGTGAAACTATCTTTGGAAATACGGTCCGCATGTTTTCACTTTCACCAATCTTGCTGGTATAACCTATAGTGTAAAAGAAGCATAGGAAAAAAAACTTGCAAGAGAGTGTTATTTTTCCTTCGATAAAAAAGATAGTGTATAATATGCATTGCGAAACTATGCTCCATTTTTACTACAGTTGTTTAGGTTAGCAGCATGAAAATGGAAAGAAAACAGAAAAGACGAAGGAGAAATATTATTACAATCCAGAGTGATTCTTTCGTTCTTAACTTTGTGCACAAGTAAAAGAAACTAGCTATGAAAGCATGGTGTTAATATTTCTGACGATGTTTAAGATAGTGTTTTCTGCATCCTTCCGACAAAAACAAAAAAAGGCAACACATTCTAATGTACTTTTTTGTGTGTGCAGATATACGTAAATTGCCAGATAAGATATTTATTTATAGTGGCAGTTTTTTAAAAAAAAGTTGAGCAACATCAACACCATCTGACATTTTTATGTGTTCTCTAAATAAGAATACTACGCGTTGAATGAAAAAGGAAATGAAAGTAAATCCCAAAGACTGTTGCATTTTATTCGCAAAAAGGAGGATTGTTGGAGAAAGAGAAAGCTCACGATCTAAAAACGGTGTGTTGTATGTGATGACAACAGTTGATAACGTGTTTGCTCAACTTTGAAAGGAAAGGGTTTGCTGAAAGTTTGGATGTTTTTTTGGCGACAGTTTATTATGAAAAACAAACTGTTATGTTATACTAAACATTGATTGTAAATAAAGATCTGAGTACTTTCTGATGAGCAATAAAACATCCAAATCAAATAACGATCTAAAAACGGTGTGTTGTATGTGATGACAACAGTTGATAACGTGTTTGCTCAACTTTGAAAGGAAAGGGTTTGCTGAAAGTTTGGATGTTTTTTTTTGGCGACAGTTTATTACGAAAAACAAACTGTTATGTTATACTAAACATTGATTGTAAATAAAGATCTGAGTACTTTCTGATGAGCAATAAAACATCCAAATCAAATCCAAAAAAAAAATATTGAAAGTTGCAACATATTTGCTTGAAACACTATCCGTGAATTCGGGTTATTGATTGTGTCATAAATATATTCTACTCGCCAATGCTTCTACTTTTCTCATCCTATTTAATAACTCAACTGGAAAGAAATGTGGATGAAACTTTTTGAATATCTCAAACTGCTAGTATGAAGTTTGATTAAAATATTCTCATGACTTGCGATATTTTAAGATAGAAACAAAAACGGTGAGCGAGCTACGACTGCAAATGTGATTAGAATTGCGTTATCTGCAATAAAAAGCGAAAAAAAACTAGTGAAAGTTTCAAGTCTTTCCTCGAAATGCTTTATTCAACATCAAAATTCTCTTATTCCTTACCCTCAATCCATTTTAATTATTTATTTTCTTCTCCATTCCTTCCCCAGAAGTATCTAGTCAGCCGTAATATTAGATAAATTATTAGTGTATCGGCTAGCTCCCATGATCATTTTTTTCTTCTGAAAATACCTCTGTTCACGATGACCATTCTTTCCTGTATAAAAATTATTATTACTCCCATTATTCTCGTATCTTTTCTTCAATCCCTCTTGCTTAACGAGACTTTTCCTCTACATTTTGTTTTCTTCCGTCCGGTTGTATGATGATAAGACGACCACCCACAAGGAGAGTAATAATGACGAAGATAATAATAATTTTGTTAATAGTGTTAGCAGTGGGATCCAATTCTTACGAAATGAGGAAGTAGAAGACCCCCAATTGCAGCTTGTGTGACAGATATTGAAAAAAAACACGAGGACACGCACTTTCTTCTCACATACTCACAAATAAGGGTATAGAAAGTTTTCGGTAATAATAAACGCACTAATAACGACAGAGTTTGAGAAACCCAAGGAAGAAAAAAGTTTACGCTGTTCTGCAACGGGGAATTTCTCCCTCCCACTTTTTCTCCTTACTTTCTACTCGTATCATTTCGCAGCAGTATGATCGTTTTCATTCTAGTTTTGTCTTCGTTCCTCTGAGTTTTAACTTGGATTTTTTTTTTCTCGTGAAAATAAAGACAAGGGTGATGATGATACCGATATGGATAATTCCTGTAAAGATTGAACAAGAAGAAAAAAAGTTGGATTAGACTGGAAAAGCGGGTGGATCAATCTATTTGGGGAATATATTTGAAGTTTTATAAAAAGTTATGCTGGAATTCTTCAAAATGATTATAACCAGTTGATACATTCTTTTATACTTTCTTCAAAATGGTATGGTTATTTGAAGATTATATCTGCTAGGAGAAAAGTTTCCCTAAAAGTTTGTCTAGAATTTATAATTTTTGTTGGAGAAAAAATTAGTCCGTTGCAGTCTTTCAAAGCCCGCATATACATTTTATTGGCTACGACATGAGCAACTGTAACACACCCTATAGCACTGTTTGGAAAGGAAGTTTGATAAAAGATAAAACTGATTGTAAACATATTAAATCTTGGTTTTTTCCTTTGGTTTTGCCATATTATGCCTGCCTTTTGTAGACAAGAATGGAACAAGTCGATGAAACATTTTGTTTTTCCCTTGTGACATTGTAAGCCGTAGTGAATCTCCTTTCCTTAGAATAAAGAAGAAACTTTATTTTTCAAATTTTCACTTAAACTTTTTTTCGACAAATGTTTACACAGATAGGCGTATTGAATATGAGCAAGTTGTTACTGTAGAACCCAACTTATGATCTTTCACAGTAAACTTTGTTTCCAGGAATAAAATAGAAAACTCAAGTGAAATTGATAGGTTTTCTT
>JAAXOA010001620.1:0-15361 GCA_036561885.1 Salina celebensis
GACGTTCAGTTATGGTCTCTTTCAGAGTTAAATAAGAATCTTATCTCTCAAGTCGCTAATTATTTACAAACACTATCGACATTTCCTCTAATAGCTTTACCAAAGACTCTATGGCTTCACAAATGCGATATACCAAGTGTACACATGCATTTAAGATATTTTTTTTACCTAAACTGGTGGAGTTAACAACAATTTCCTGATCGTCTTCCGGCCGTTTGATTGCCGATCGCTTATTTCCGAAGTAATGTTCACATTATTTGCACCATGAAAAACTTTTGAGTTGCATCTCTATATATGTACTCGTGATTTTGGAGCTCCAGAGTTAAATTTTTACTTTTTTACACTACTCATCCTCTGCGAAGAAGCAGTGAATAAGTAAATGCGTTATTTGGCAAGGGATAAAAATGTCGACGTCGCTTACATAATGACATGAACAAGTATCATGAGGAAGCGCAGCCATAGTAATAATTTAGGCCATTGCTCTAGTGAAAATGCTCCGGCATTGTATTTGTTTTAGTTTTTCTCCTTCTATATGCAAGCAAAAGCTGTTCCAGCCTTACTAAATAATGACGTATAAGTATAAATGAAAACGTGATTGCGTGAGTGTAACTTTCTCTCAGTCCACTGCGTACTTTATAGCAAAAAACACCATCACAAATAAAACTATTGCATTCTATTACCAACAAACATTGGGGTTCTCTTTCCTGGCACAGCCAGATAAAATGGATTTAAACCAAGCTGGACAGAAATACTATTACGTTTTTGCAATACTAAAAAAGCCAATACAAAATGTCATTGGACTCAGCATTATCCAAGATGCATGGACAAACCATAGGTACTGTATCGGAGACGCTTATGAGGATTACAGATGACACAATAATGTATGAGATTTTTCTTTCTGTCCTTTTCTCTCAGCTTTCTCTTTCCCTTTGCACTTTCCTTTGTCTTTGTCTCCCCTCTATTATTTTACAATGTACTGGCGCACCACCATTGACGCTAAAAAAAAGTAGATTTCTTGTATTTTCTGTTGTCTTGCAAATAAACTTTTGCAAACATAGTTACTTATTACTTATTATTATTAGAAGCAGCATAGAGCAATGCACATTTTTTCATGAAGACCACCAATAAGTTCCGACTCTTTGTCAAGTGTAAACTTCTACATTTCTTTTTTTCATTTTGCTACTCTTTATGATCAAATTGCAGTATGGCCTGTCAGCTATTTTTCATTACATAAAAAAATACGACCATTAATATCAGCCTTGCTATCGTTATGGAGAACACCTATCTGTTGAACAACGCTGGGAAGGAAACTAAAAGAGGTAATTTTTAGAGTAAATAGTTTGCAGTGTTGGCTCCTTGGTTAATATTGTTTACTGTGGGGTTAGGCATGGTTTATAAATATTTTTTTATAACACGAGTTAACTGGCTGGGACTCGTGGTTATGTGCTTATTTTCCATCAAGCAGTTGAATAAAAGTCAACACAACACATCAAGCCCACATGCACACACAACGTAGCATTCACAGATGAAGTCATTGATTCTGGCTTGGTGCCACATATCATGCAGTCATGCACAGATTCTCAAGGGGGTGTATTTTGGTCCGAAAAAGAAACGCGAAAAATACAATCTATCAGAGGAAAGGTTTCCATCGACCATTGTCATCGGAGGAGTTATAGTGCTACTTAAAGCTTTGTTTCCAAGGAAAAAACACAGGCTACTTAATCTTCGTTTTTTAAATTGCAAAAAGAAAATTCCATAAAATAGCTTGAAATACAATGAAACTGGTACTTTCTCCGATTTCGAGACTGCAACAGGATTGTTAACAATATAGGTCCCTTGTTCATTACTGTCGGCTCCCTATCACGGCCAGCTCTTTCCAGTACATGTTAAAATGAATAGGTCAGATTTATTCAGAAAAAAAATCCTTATTCGTCTCATCCACGGCTTCTATCGTCGCAAAGTTTGAAAATAATTAAAATTCAACTCACCACTGTAATGAAGAAAAAAGAAGAATTATTTTCGACATTAAACGATTGATTTGAAGAATTACATAAAAACACAAGCCTCTCCAAAGCACCTAGAAAACTTTCTTCGTTACAAAAACTGGAAGAGAGGACAAAAAAATCTGGAATGGAAGTTGTGTAACTAAATTACAATTTAATCTTTTATGGTCCCCATATAACTCTCATATTTTTAAATTGCACTTTCTCTCTCTCTCCTTCTCGTCCTCAACTATTCCACCAGCCAAATTGAACAAATTACAAAATTTGTCAACATATCTGTCCAAACACAAGTTTACATCATCCTTGATACTCCATAGAACCACTACTTTTTTCCCCTCTTCTTCCAGATTTTTCTTTGCAAAAAGAAAAGAAAAAAACTACAAATATAATTTATTTCTAAATGAAGTAAATGTGTTGCTACTTTAAAATCTTCAAATAATTTATGCAGCATGCTTTACTCCAGCAGATAAAAAAAACCCTGAAACAGAGCGAAAGATGAGCCAGATCCGAATAAAAATCCGCTAGATAACTTTCTCCTTCTTCACTAACTTTTTTAATAAAGTATTTTCTCTAACAGAGTAAGCGATGAAAGGGATACGGGTGTGTTGTGGTAGGAAAAAAACACTATTTTTTTAGTTGTAGGCGTGTTTACACTCACAATGTATATTTTCTCTATTGATTCTTTTATGAGTTGAACAAGTACTCAAATATTGTATTTATTGGCATCCCTGATAATCGTTTTTTTCTCTCTCTCTCTCTTCGGGGCTACTTAAAACTTCGTTTTTTGTCTAATAAAAAATCAGCATGATCTAACAGTTCACATAAACCGTACAGATGGATAGATGTGGTAAAAAACACCCATGATTTTTAGCTGATGTTTAGTTTGCCGATGGAAAGAAGGACAGCAAAAGCCATACTAACTTGGTTTGGTATGCAACGTTGAGGATTGTATAGTGGTGGCTTCTTTCCAGAGAACAAGCAGCGGCAGAAGACTCACAGTTTCTTTTTGGAAGGGAGAAAAAAAGTACTAGTAGGAAAAACCGTGGGGTTGCCCAGTGAAGCAGGATAACATTGGGAAAAGTTGGTCTCCATCAAGAAAAGAGAAAAAGAAGAAAGAGTGCGACGACGACAAGACACACTTTTTTTATTCAGGGAAACCTTGGAAAAGTCGAGCAACTCGAGGCATTCTCCAGACTCCCCTTAAAAGTAGAAAGACGGGAAAGTAAATCTACTCATTCCTACTCAGAATCAGTTTGTGGTCGGTCGTGTGCACTGGGTAGATGAGAGAGGGAGGAAGAGAGAGAGAAAAAAAACAGTTTTTCTTTGTTCACTCTCAAAGTCTTGCCTTTAGAGTGCAAGAGGTATGCATGGCGTTGTGTATGCGGCGTTTTTGCATGTGTGAAAGTGAAGTTTATATCTGGGAATTATTTTGTGGAGATGAACTAGGAAGACAGTAAAAGGTGTGTGTTGTGTGGCTGGATTTATCGGTGTGACTTTTCTTGGGAAATAAAATTAAAATGGAAAATTGGAAGGATTTAAGATGAGGATCTGTTTGAAATATTAAAATGAAATTAAAAGTCTTTGATGTAATCGGTAATTTTGCCAGTTTCCTGCACACGATCTCGATAATCTGTACTCACACAGGATGAATTGTTAAGTTGCTAAAGCGAACTATTAGAACAAGATCTTAGACAGTTTTTTTTGCGAATGGTTGTAAATTGGTGCTTAGCAAGCTATTCGTCGAAAAAAGAGAAATCGTGAACTCAGCAAAAATTTTGAAAAAAGAACTACTCCACGAAGACTGTAAAGAGAAGCACCGCTGAGGATTATGTAGGAAAAATAAGCAATGGTTCAGTAATAATCGCAATACTCAACAACTCAACAACGTCGTGTTGTACATGGTTCTACACAAAAAGAAAACATACCGTATTTCAAATTGATCCTACAAAAAGTAAAGAACTTTGAGTCGTTTTTTGCCTCTTCGACTTTACCAACATGGAGAGCTGTGTGAAAAAGATTGTCAAACAAGAGGGAAGGCAGGCTTTCAATAGACAAAGTAAATAAAAAAAAGTCGTGTAGAATTTTTTTTTCATGGATATTTTTTATTGTCAACCTTGTGCTTCAAACATGCTCCGGATCTGGTAGAACTTCCTCAAGGTTCAAGTTGAGTTGGCGAGTGTCTTGGCTAATGGTTATGTTGGGGACAGAAATGCGGAAGAACCATCTTGTAAGTTGGGATTCAAAGGGATCATTTCTCAAAGGGTGCACATTTTAGGTGCAACTTTTATGCAAAAAATGGACAGTTTTGAGGCAGTTTTTTTCTCTTGAATGTGCTTTCACTTAAAGTGTGTGACTTTGTGGGTTCTCCTCGTCAGATGCAAAAGTTTTGAAGATGCAAAAATACTGTAAGAAGAATCAAGTAGATTGCACGAATCGATGAAAAGGTTTAATTACTTTAAAGATAGGCTGTGGACGTTGACGAGATAACGAAAGAACAAAATCTGTTTTGAAAGGACGGAAGACGGGCAACCGGCTTAATAGATTGTTACAGTGAGTAAACCGCGTGTGAGATGTAAAGAGCGTTAACACATTGCTGACATCTTTAATGGATGGAAAGAGATAAGTGGTTGAGCCATATCTTCCCACGAGTACTGCGAAAGATAACAACAGACAGTTTTTTTCTTCTTCTTGCACGGTTCGTTGCGTGATTGCATCGACATGATTTAGTTACAGTTTCAGCATTTAAGTACCCTTGTTTTCCCTTTGTCATTTATCGAACATTCAGCTTCTTTGAAGTTTCGTCGTCGCAGAGGAAATATGTTTGGCTGGGCTGTGTCGCTCGGTGCCAAGCTTGTATTCAGATTTTTACGAAAACTGGTCATGTGGGAACAATCATGGTAACCTATAAAACATACTATAGACACTATATAATGTTACAAAGTGATATTATAACGGGAGAGTTGCAATAATCAGACTTTGAGTGCGAGAAAAGTACATCGGGGTATCGTGCATGTGGTTTTACACACATGGAAATGGATTTTTGAAAGGTTTCACTTGAACAAGGGTCATACAGTGAGTGAGTTAAGTATGGCAAGGGATTTGTAAAGGTGGAACGAAGAAAGTTAGCCGTTGATATTAAACATTTACCTCGTTAAAAATAGATTACCAGTGGCTGAGATTGAGACAGCAGTGAACAAGGAGGAAATAAGTAGATACACAAGTGTTTTTTGCCTGAATATTTTTCCAATGACACTTGAAAAAAGGACAAACACGTAGAACAGCAATGATACCGGTGCGGTAACGGGTATAGCAGATTTTTTTTGCAGGGGACTTGGTTTAAGTAACTAGAGTTTGTGTATTTTCTCCTGGATAGCGACAGGATAACTTGGAGACGATATTTTGAAGAATAAACTACCACATTGACTAGTAGACACCGCATTTTTCCCTACCTAGATTTTCTCTCTCTCTTCTGGTTCCTCCATTTTGTGTGTCTCGGTCGCTGTAAAAAAGTCTCCAACCACAAAGTTGTTATTACCACTTGCTTTGTTCTCCTCCACTTTCCACAACTCACATCTCTTCTCAAAAACTTGGAGTGGAGAAAGCCGGCTGTCAGTTTAAGTGTCGTTTTGGTCACTATCCAAATCCTAGACCGCAAAGTGAGCGTTCAGCGAGAGACCAGCAGGTAGCGAAGGAAAAAGGCAGCGTAATCACCATCATCACATCTTCACCAACGATGATAGTTTAATAATACTTTCTCTCTCACACGCATCTCCCTTTTTACTCGCTGTCTTCACTTTTCGCTCCACTAAATAAAGAAAATAACATGCTTTATGCAACCACAACATCTACAACTATTGTGCCCGCAAATATTGGAAAACTATTTTTGATACCACAACGAGTCTTACACCACTGCCAAAACATTATTATATCCTGGCAACATATTTCTTCACACAAGTCATCATAATCGTCATAATCAACGTCATCAGCACTTGTTCGTTTTATTTTCTTCTTCATCTCCTACAGGCAGTTCATTAAATAACACAATGTGTTGGACACAATGATAATCACCTTGAATATATGACTGGTCAACATTTTTTCCTCTGACTGGTTTATTTCAATCAGATTAGGATAATATCTCTCCAGGCATTGGAGTCTCGTGTTTTAAGACGTTCCGCGTCAGTAAAGTAAACTGGTTGGCAGTGAGGTGAGCGTTTACAACTTTACTTTTCTGGCAGGAGAGAGAGAGAGAAGTTTTCGACAACATATTAATTTTAGCATCGTTCCATATCCTGCTGGAATAGGAACATGGTAACAATCATTATCATCATTGATGCGTGGCGCCAACGAGAAGAGTGACTGGCCATAAGGAAAGAAAGGAAAAAAGAGGTTGATGGTAATCAGTAAGTATTGGCAGTAATTGTGGAGACGGTGGTGGTGTTGGCGGTGCTAGAGCGAAGAACGCAGGTGGCAGAACGCTATGCAAACAGCACAATGAGACTCGATTCCCTACTTTTCCTGTTATACTGGAGTTTCGAAGCGGTTCTGGCACTTCCTCAAGTTATACGAATTGGTAAGATAACTTTCACTCTAATACTATTAAAAAGAGAAAACATCTAGATTGTTAATTTCATTTCATTATCTACAATGACTCTATTGATTTTAACCTTTTTTCTTCGCTCAGACCATTTTTCTCTTTTTTATCTTGTTCGTTACTTCAAAACAGCTTCAATAATTTTTCCTAGGCCCTCGTTTTCTGCAATAGATACGCCAAAACATTTCCCATCAATTTTTCGAAAAAAAAAATACTGGTCCTCAGATGCCTTTTTTCTCCTAATCATCATTCACAACATACACACAACATAGTTTTTTCATCCTGACTGTTTTTTTTCTGTGGAGTGGCCCAAATAATGCGCTTTTGTGTTATATTAATACATCGATTTATGGGTCCATTTGTTTTCTCTGATATCGGTCGCCCCCGCGGTTTTCGCGGTTACGTAGAGCATTCCAAGAGCAATAACTGTTCATACTGATATTCATTCCTCACGTGTTTCCTCCAACAAAAAATATATTACGCTCTACCTTATTATTATAACATCCAATCTGGTCTCGTAATCAACCACATTCCGCAAGTTGCCTATCTGACTCCTTTTCTTCGTAAAAACACAATTCTTGTTCACTTTCACTATCTGCTTGACTCGTGGCGTGGCTCATTCAACTAAGGCTGGACAAAAGCAGAGAGTCAAAAAGAATCAAGTCATCTCTATTGCTGCCTACATACCTTTACTTTTTTGCAACATAGTTGAAACTAGAAGCAGGATATTTCACTGTCATAGGGTATTCATTCAGGTCTAAATTGTTCTCTAGGTTTTTTGCAGATCCCGGCTGGCACATGTATACTACTGGGATATATATTTTTTGCATAAAAATCAAGCCAGTCTGTTCGACAGTAAAATGATGGTAACGACCGGATATGTTCCTATCTTGGATTTCCTTAGCCTTTCATTCCCCTGGAGATAATTGTGTAGCCATTTACTACTGTACCTTTTTTTCAGGATGTTCTGTAGACAGTGAAATTCTTTGACCTGTTGTTTCATCCTCATCTTTCCATTTACTGGTTTTTCTGCTCTCCTATAATTAGACAGAAGATGTAATGATTTGCATGCCGTGATTATGCAGGACGTGCAAGTCAAAAAAAACGATATCATTTGAATCTGGTCGTTATATGTATCCACATTTATACAAACAAAATAATGAGATCCCCTCTATAATTTTATTTTCATATTCGTGGAAGTATTCATTACTGGAAAGGCTGTTTTGTTTAATTGCGTTAGCATCTGGTTTACTTTTACAATGAGGTACCAACTAAGGGGGTAGGACGATTTTACACGAGATCATCTATAAATTAGTTTTCCATACATAATTTTTAATTATCAAATTTCAAATAAAGCAGGTTTCACATGCCGGATTAGAACTTACTCAGTAACGCTTGCAGAAATGATATATTGATAAAAATTTCAAAAATATAGATAGAAGTGGCAACAGCATGAGAAGTAGCTATATGCTATGAGTAAGTAGAAAGCGTATGAATTTTACATGACAAATATGCCGTATTTTGCCAACATTTATGACTTGATTAGTTATTACAGGTTATTGATATGCGGATGTGCATAAATTAATTCCATACGGGTAGATTTGAGGATTATTCAATGGAAACTGTTTCGCCATTCTTTTCCGGAAAATCTCAATGCACAAGATCACATCTGTATTTAGGGGAAAAATTAGCATACGATGGAAAAACCTGGATATACTGTGAGAACAAACTTTTTTCATGCCTACTGGTTTTCATGAGGATTTCAAGCATATCAAGCGGTTTTTTCACATCATTCTGTACAACCTACGTCAGATGATTGATACATGCATTTTCTACACTTTTACCACACCAAAAATAGAGTTGGACGGTCATCATAAAGTTAGTTCAGAGTCTAGAAGCAACTTTCCATAACCAACTTTCTCTCCCCATGGCTGCATTTTTTTACTGATGATTCAGGATTCTGAAACCCGTTGACAGTTGTTGACAAACAGAAACTACCTATTTCGTTCTATCCATTTTTTATGGCATCATCTCTCCATCATCGATGAACACGATGGCTGCTAGTAGTGAGCTACCCTTGCTTACTTACAACTTACAACTTACTATAATCTATTTTTCCCCTTTACGAAATCTACATTCCTCTATTGCAGGCAAAAAATATAAAATTGTGTATTAGCCGTAAAGGTAATCTGCAGTACTATACGCTTCGTCATCTCCAGCAACTCATCTGTCAGCTCTTTTCCTGAGCAATAACTCTGTTTCTTTATATCTTTCCACCTTTCTCCACCCCACCACTTTTTTGACAAAAGAGAAAGCAGCAGTGAAAGCAGTTCTAAACTGAACGCAACTCATCGAAAATTAGCTAGCCATGGAAAAAATGTCTCTAGAAAGTTTCTTACTACATATTATTATTAACAATAATATGGAAAAAGGTCTCACACAGATTTTTTTTCTTGTATTCTTATTTCTTCTTGACTTATGCACAGATTTCTTTTTTTGCCCCTGTCAGACAATTCAAGCGTAACAACAGGAAGAAAAAAGAGTTTTTTTTGTGCCAAGTAAATAGTGCCATATACACATAGTATGATTAATCTATGAAACACTCAAAAGAAGGGTAGCAGTAATCAAGTTTAAATAAGAGAAGAGGCAAAAAATGTTTCTCATTCATTCATACAATTTGGTATGCATGTAATCTAAAAAGGTTGATGATCATGTTAAAAGGGGGAAAGCTGTAACTGTGGAACAGTTCCAACTGCCAACTAATTTTGTTGCCTTGGTTGAAGGGTACCTTTAAAAAAGCGCTTTCTCCCTCCATTTTCTCCTTAAATTGCTCATGCTTTAGGATAAAATCCCAATTCACTGAGGTAACGTCTAGAAAATGAAAGCATTTTACCTTTCCCATTCTTCCTCGTCATATGTAAAAAAAAGATTTCTTTAAGCAGGGTTTATTCTTTCATATAAAATGAGGAAATGCTATGTTCGCAAGAGCTCAAAGGTTGATTTTAAAATGAGCATGTGTTAGCAGAAGGTATGATAATTTTTAACCTTTTTAGTGACATGATCCCATACAAACAAAAAGTAAATGATTTGTGGTTTTAAAAAGAATATTTAAGTAACAAAGTTGTATAAAAGTTAAAGTAAATGAAGTTATTACTTTCTTTTAATATGCTTTAGAAATTGCTTGAGTCAAAACTACGCTAAGTGTAAAAAGAAACGACATGGAGACACTTTATACAAGGGGAGTATGAAGAACCGGTAAAAAACTAGAACCAATTACGCTACAAAGTTTTAAAAGCAGCCTAGATTTTTCCTAGTCTAGTCTAGTACAAGTTAGTTTTAGGTCTCGATTTTGGACAGTCTCAGTTTCGAGTGTCACCTTGCAATTTGTTTACACATTTTGACTATTGTTATTTCTCTTTTAGAAAACTTTTCCAGACTACGTTGTCCTCATGCCAAAGAGTTGAGTCTCAGACTGAGAGATTTTTAGTGCCTCTGGCTGGCAGAGAATTTAATTGCTTGCAAATTAACAAAAAGCCTAACGTTTTCTTCATGTTTCAACGTTACGAATGTCGCCTCCCATCAGAACTACTTCCGTATTAAAAAGTCTGAGCGCGTAGAATATGTGTTTTCATAGTTGATTTTAGTTTTTTTCTTCTCTCTCTCTCTTCTTTTCAACTAAACTGATATGTCTCCAGGAAATAAGTTTGTTTCGTGTAGGCTACATGATTTGAAAACTTTTTCAACCATCCCAACCCCAATGTATCTTTACACACTTTTAAACCATAAACAATTTTACTCTGCAATAGTTACAGTCATATCAGAAATTGGTTGAGTCCTAAGAAATTACTCCGTTTTAACAAGTTTCTCTTGTCGTGTCGTGCTACTTCTGTCTTTTCCTTTCACGCACCAGCTTCTTTCAATGTTTGAATTTACATCAGCACTTTAACAAACGAAACTATTCCAGAAAAAGAGAAAGTTTTTTTTTACAATGATGGTCATCTTGTTATTAAATACTCGGAAAAACGAAGCGAAAATAGATACACTAGCTTCAGCTCCAGTTAAAGCTCTCCCTTTCTCTCTCTGGTGTACTTTCTCAACTCAAGATTAGCTTTGTATTCGGATTTAATTGCAGAACAAAAAACTCTGTTTACTCACCTTTCTCCATGAACAAAAATGTTGCCAATTTCAAAGGAAAAGATTTATTGCCAATGAATGAGAAAATAGTTTATACGGTTTTCCTCGAGTTTTCTATCAAAACTCTTTTTCCCCCTTCAAATTCCAACTTTAATTTGGGCCCGAGAGCTATAGCCAATTGGAGTAAAAGTTTGATGGAGTCAACTTTGTAGTTGTATGTATCTCGTTTAATACAGCCTCTTTGAACAAACACCTGATCAATAATCAATACAGAAATCTGTTCCCCTTTTATTGTTTCTAGTTAAACTTTTCTCTTCTCGTAGTCTACGGCAATCACAATGCCATGCGTAACAACTTTTTATTGCTTACAACAACTTTTCCGCAGTTATAAAGACTCAAATAGCTGCCATATCTGCATTAAAAAAACAACGTTCTGACCGTTTATCACACAAGTGGGCTAGAAACAAACGCACCACTTATAAATGTCGAAAACTAGGAATAATTCTCATTAAGCAGTATGTGCGAGCCCTTATCCCTTATATTTAAAAGGTACTTCGTATGTGGTAGTGGTTTACTAGTGTATGTGAATAACTATGAAAAGCTGTGGAGATTCACTCCAAGCAGCCAGTTTTGAAGAGTTTATTTTTCGTAAAGTAACCCAGTCCTCGCAACTTTCATTCATACAAGACTTAAGAGAGCAAGGTTGATTGGATCCGACGATTTAACTTTTGCCATTGCAAAAAAACTACAGTTGCCAGTTCAATAATGAGATTAAACAGTAATGCCTGGTTTTACGACCTCTTTTCCGTGAAAAGAAAGGAATAATGAAAACAACAAGGCCCCTTTGCCATTTTTCCCTCGGTTCTCTCCAACCAACGGGAAAAAATTTTGTTTTCATCTATTACCCTCTTGACAACTTCCTACAGAGTGTGCTTTACTGGGAAGTATTTTAACTGTCAGAAGAAGAGAAACTTGTTTTTTTACTGCATACCATTATCACCCTGTGCATCTCAAAGGGTGTAAAATGTTTCATTTCATTGATACGGTTGTGAGACAACTGCAGTATTCTACGTAAATGAGACTAGCTTCAAAGGAGTCAAGTGCTCGTCTCATCCTCAAAATTATCCTCAAGTACATGTCGACAGCATTTAAGCTGAGAAAAGTTTCAAAACTTTTCCCATTCTGTTTGTAGGTAATGATGAAAATTGGAATTTAACAGGGAAAAGTGAGAAAAACTAGTAAGACTGCAGGTTTCAAGACAAAAAAAGAAAGTATTCTCAGCGCCTCCACAAGTCGAAAGAAAACAAGAGTGATTGTACACCAGAATTTATAATGACTAAAAAATATACTGGTAAATCATGACTTGCATGAGAATCAAATCGCAGACCACTTTGAGACAAGTGGAAAGGCAGGTTACAACTTGTTTCATTCCTATTGTCATCCCAGTTCTTTTTTTCCTTTTCCTAGAGAGGAATAGAACATGAAAAATGGAAAGTAACAAGAAGAGGGGATTTCTAGCTTTTTTCGAAGAAGCAAAAAAAAATATCCAGGTCATTTTTTGGTGTGGGGTTTGTGTTTGTGCCGAGTTTTCTAAAGAGATAAATTTTGTTTAAGAGGAAAAGAAAATTTGAACTTGATAGTCTTGCTTTTGTCGTTTCGAAGGAAAGCTTCCTCAAACATGTTCATGCATCATGATGAGCCAGCTTCACATACACTCTGATAAGGAAATAAACACGGTATCATTCTTATAATCCTTTATAATATTCTATGTTCCTTCAGATGTTTGCGCTCTTTCCGTTTTTTCTCTTCTTCAACCGGTTACCCATTGACTTGCACAATTTTTGAACACAAAATGAGTCTCTCTCATGTTTTGCACACACACACACAGGGACTGAACACGACTGGTCAGAGAAAACTCGGTTTTTTTCTCTCGTATGAAATAAAAACTTTCTACAACTGAGCAAAACGCCGGTGTACTGCTGCTTTGGAGGGAAAATAAATGTATATCCGTTTTTTTTCTTCAGAGTTGTAAGAAATAACTCGTCCGTGTTTATTTATGATAATGTTCAAACAGTCTGTCTGTCTGTTCTCAAGACTAGATATGATTAGAGTATTAGAGCAAAACCACATAGTCTAGTTGTGTATGATTTTCTTTCTGTTTTTCCATTTAGAAAGGCTTGGAAAGTTACACAACAAACGTTTAAAACTACAGTGCGATTATAACAAAAGAAAGTGATGACAGTTGAGCATCTACGTTGAGGATATAACGAACAAGTTTGTTTGGAAAAAACCCGGCAAAAAAATATAAGGGGAGAAATGTTGTCTGTGATACATGGAAATCAAGAAGGATGAAAAAAAGAAACAGGAAAGAAAACAAATGTCAGATGAGAAAGGAAGTGAAGGAACACGTGAAAAAAAAGAAAGGAAAAAAAAGTTTTTTGGCACACAAAATACAGGCTAAGCATTGTTTGTTTCTTCCTATAAATTACGAAAGGGTTTGTATAGATTTTTGTTTCATTGAGATTTAGCTTTCATCTTTTTCTCTGATAAAAACCATACTAACCATGAGAATTTGTGAAAATGACAAGGTTGTGCAAAATCTAGCGCCTTAAAATATTACCTCTTCACGTGGAAACAGTTTTTCCTTATGTGGCAAGTTCCGAAGAAAACTCTTTTAATGCCTTCTAATACCGAAAATAGTCAATTATACTATTTCTGTTCGGAGATTAAGTTGTGCTGCATGTATCTGCATAGACACAAGGAAAAGTTGAAACTCGGGCTGTGTTGCAACTTTCATTTTTCTTTGTGAGTTCTTCTCTCCGGGTGTTGGAAGGAATTTCAAAATCTCAGAATTACAAATGAGATAAAAAAGAGAGAAGCCGATGAGATCAAAGTGTCCGGAAAAGTTGCTAGTGCAAATGTTTGCGTAGACCTAAATATGTGTTTTGTTGCGGTTACAAGCAACATTAAACAAGTCAGGAGAAAGGATAATCCGTACACATTCAACTTTTTTTGTGTGGTTGTTGTTGTTGTCGTTCTGCATATATTTAAATTGGTGTATATTTTCCTCATTTTTACTCAGTCGGCTTTTGCTAGTTAAAAAATAAGAAAAGAGTATCTCTTCCGTCTCATCTATGGTAACTTCAGGTCGGCCAAAGTATAATACACTTTTACCCATACTGGTTTTCAAGTCACGATCGTTACATATTCAAAAAGGTAACAATTTTCTAACAAATGTGTTCTGGATTTAGTTCACAGTGCGGGTTTTCTATGCAAACGAGAAACCTTTCTGCACAGTTTAACTTTTCACGTTGTATGCTTTCTCCACCCATGGCCAGAGTTTTGTAGTCACTACTAGTTATTCTTGTCTTTACACCGCTACTCATTTTACCCTTNCACAGTGCGGGTTTTCTATGCAAACGAGAAACCTTTCTGCACAGTTTAACTTTTCACGTTGTATGCTTTCTCCACCCATGGCCAGAGTTTTGTAGTCACTACTAGTTATTCTTGTCTTTACACCGCTACTCATTTTACCCTTTATCATCTATTCCCTCCCTCTAACCTGACCGTAATAAGATGATTTTTCATACTTAATATCATGTTTCGCAGCAATTTATACGGTAGGACGAGTATCTTGAGCTAAACCGTGTCTGATTTCACTTCATTTTCTTGTTTCATTATAATCTCACCAGCAAAAACAACACACAACACAAATCTGGCTTTATCTCCGGTTAAGTAGAACTTGTATTTGGGAGGAACAGCGAGGCCGCACATTTTCTACAGATATTTTTAATGGGAGAAAAATGGAGTAATTATTTGCCGACAATGTGCCTCCTTTCTATTTCCTGCCAGGAACATTATGCAGATATATCATTCTCGGTTTATTTACCTTTTTTGTCTACTTTCAGATTTTTTTAAACTGTGTTCTTTTAGTTTAAAAGTCAAGGGAGAAACTTACTTGAAATTCTCATTTTGCTGCTGGCCAAGGTTTTATGGAGAAGAATATGAAGGGAATACGGGGCATGAATGTGGAATGGAGCCTGTACATTTACAATTATAATCTTTTCAACTCTAAGCAATCAAGCTGATTTTTTAAACAAACGACTTCCTTTTGTTGTGGCTTACTTTGGACAGGGTGGAAGTTCAATGAGTTAACGTAAATCCTACGAGAATAAGAATTTAGGAAAGGAATACACGTTTTTATTCAAATTTGTTGGCGAAGGAAAAGATTAATCATTTCGTGGTTCAACTTTTTTTGTCAAGCGTATTAATATGTGTTGGTCGGGCCAATGATAAAAAATTCAACAAAGTTAACTAAATAATGAATAAATATTTTGCAGAAACCATTCCACAAAAGTTACATGACACAAGCTGTTAAGAACAGCTATAACGACGAAGCTGAACGTTCGCATTGAAATATTACAGAGATATAAAAACTACGTCGAAAAATACACTAAAATTCGTAATTTAAAATTTGACTGGTTCATTTTTAAAGGATGCCAGCGTCTCCCCCTCCTCCTGCATAATTGCATCTATTCTTTCCTCTTCCTTCAATCCTTCCGTTGCGCACTCATCCCCCCGATCGATCTGGTTCCATTGTTCTCTGAAGATTCTGTCGAGCCTACAAAAAATA
>JAAXOA010001621.1:0-15357 GCA_036561885.1 Salina celebensis
CTCCAGTGAACGTGAGTTTCCTCCGACAAGACTTGGAACAAGCTGGTCGGCACCACTCAGATTGATGTTACCATGGTGTAGGCCTGGACGCCGAACTTCACTTGCTTAGAATCTAACAATTTCGATTACCTCAGAGCCAGTAATGGACTGGCCAGCATTGACCTTTGGGAGTGAGTCCACCAGAAAACAGAATTACTCAGATTAGATTTTGTTCACTGCAAATAGAACACATTTGTTCACTGCAATGAGCGTCAAGGAGAATCCCTACCGAAAAGCACCACGACACAGCTGACCATGCATGCACCCTCCGCAACCTAACCTTGTATGGTAGTAAGCCACAATACAAAACCACATTACATGATATCATGCAGACAGCACGGAGGCTCAGAACAATGGATTGTCGTGTTCTAGACACAGGGGAAACGTGCGAAACTATTTTATGCAGAAGCCAAATCGCACGCAAGGGTTACTTTCATGAATTTCATGAATTCTTTTCAGGTTACAAAAGAAAGGACTAAAAGGACATTTAACCAAAAAAAAGGACGTCCTTTCTTTTCCTCATTTTGGGTCCAAAAGAAAGGACTGTCCTTTGAAAGAAAGGACGGATGGCATGTCTAATCCTAAAAAAAGTTTGTTTCACCAGGAATGTGCAATCTAATAATGTATGCGAGAGAAAGGAAGTGAAAGCAGCACGTCCCTATACTCAAAGTAAAAAGAGACAAGTTTAGTTTCTAAATGAATAAAGAGAGAAAGCTGACGAAGACAACTTGTTGGGTATGTCTCTTAAAACAAGATTGAAATTTGGATTGGTGTGTAGTTTGTTTGGGAATGAATATTAGGCATGCACAATATACAAAAGTACTTAAAAAGTGCAATCTAGCCAGCGTGCAAGCTCCTGTTTCGGCGGTCAAAAGATCAAAGAGATTTGTACGGAATGAAGTCCCGTATTTTTTATAGAATATATAGACGAATAGCAGCGAAGATTGCTGGTATAAAACTTTGACCAAAATATTCCATGGTGAACGTACCGGGGAAAGTAGTTTACACCGTTTCTGGATATGGCATGAACAGTCACATAGATCATTAAAACTATCAAGTGAATGTGAAAATATGCGGAGAAAGTTTATCACAGGAAAATAGAATTAGAATAGAATAGATGGATGCAACAGCTGTCTGATTAAATCACCCTAAAAATATCATTCTCTTGCAACTAGGAATGAAGTTATGCTCCAATCCAAATCTTTCAGGGGTTGATTTTTGGAATGATCTCTTAGATTCGCAATGTTTTTACGTTTGCAGGGGATTCACTGGTTTCAATATTTTTGTTACTTTTAGTAAATTGATCAGGTTTATATGAACAACAGATTTTCACTTTATTAAAAAGGTTCATACATAAGCAAAGCTGTGTTCAATGAATATGTGAATTCAGTACTTCTTCATGACCATGATTTTTTGAAAAAGTAGTTTTTGCAAAACTTCTATTTAAATTTACTGTGTTCTTTAACTTAAGATTCAAGAGAAAGGTGGAACATTGGTTTGTGTTTTTAACCATTGCCATTACAAATTTCAACGTGAGAGCGTAAGTATTTTATGTTTAAAAGAATAACATACGACTATGGCTGTTTTCCACTATCTTAAGAACTAAGTTACTTCTAACTAGGAGTGCTACAATTGCAAGTAAAACTAAAATATGGGCAACATTATACCATCTAGAGTTCTCTGAAACACGTCGTAGAAATACGACACCTTATTCTCTTTCTTTAGAGGAAAAAAGGTAAAGAATTTCAACTGAATTACCCGCGCCGCCCACATCTTCCTGCTTACAAGTTTCCTATTGATGCCCCGCCTATCGCAAATTTCCATTGCTGCTCTCATTTCCTGTATAAGCTGCATCAAAATTTGCTCACTTTGTTCTCTGCTCTTTACCAGAGTAGTGAATAGAATTGCAGACACCAAAAATGTTATCACTGCCGCGACAGGCATAACCCAGTAGAACATTAAGGGCAGAATATTATAGCATTTTAGACTGACTACATTCGCCGTCACAAAAATTACAAATCCTCCAGAGATGTAGATGCCCGCAATAGAACACCAGGCGCGGACACTTACCTGGTGACAGACACTAATAATAGTGTACCATTTTAGAATGTTGAATCCAAATCTGTTATCACTTTCAGTTGTCATTTTTGCCAGCATCCAAAACGAGTAATTTTGACACTCCAAGTAGTACAAACAAGTTGTTAATAGCAGGGCATAGAATCTGCAAGCCTCGTAGCTAGACACAGACATTATATAAAGTCTTAGCATTGCGGTGAGCCAATACCAAATACTTCCAGTTGGGGTAACCTGTGACAGTACAACACCCGCAGGGTCCAATTCCATTAGAAGAATTCCAGGAGTGACAAACATAGGAATCATTTTGTACGTAGAAATTATCAATCTAAGAGCTGTAGCCATTCGACGCCAAGACTTTTCGTTTTTGAATGTTTTTGTGGCGGATGGAACTGTTTTCTCTAGAAGTGAGTTGATTTGGTTAGAGCATTCAAATCCACTCACTATCATGGTTCAGTTTGTCGAAAACACTGAACTGGCTGCGCAAGGGAGTAGAATGAGTAGAAATAGCCCCCCAGAACTGAATAGCTGTGCAATGCTCGCATTTTCCCGGTTAATAAACACAACAATGCAGGATCCGCAAAGGGCCCAGAGACAAACAACATTTATGTTGAAACGCCACAGATAATCTCGCAAGAGAAGCTTAGAGCTGTTCTTCTGAAACATTTTTGTCTCGCTATTCCAAACAATGGGAGGCCTTGACAAGTTGGCGGTGAAAAGTTTGTTGTACAGTTCAAATACTGAGGACACATGGCTGAATGCAGAATTGTTGGACATGTTTCCAATTTGTAAAATAAAACTCGCAGACTTTATTAGTGAGTTAAACAGATAGAAAGTTATTACTACCGTTTTCGCAAGCAAATATTTGGTGAAAGTCAAGCAAAGCAAAGTGATGGAGAAACTACTGACCTAAAGCCCTTCCTTTCTGTGTCTGCGTCGTAGTACTTTGCATAAGCACAGTAAAGATACTCAGAGGAATTTAATGTTCCATTCCATTAATAAATTAATATTCAAATAAAAAAACTACTGGATTGAATGTCGTGGACGGACGACAGGGATAGAAATACATAATGGGAATTTTGGGTGCCTCCATAATTAACGCAATAAATCGCGCAACGGTGTATAAATATTTAAATAAATATGTAAGCCACAGTACGACTATTGGATTCAGATTTTTAATTCATTTACATTTTTCCTGTACTACTCTAGCTCAAGTTTACTGGCGCCAATTAATTGACTCGGAGACTCGGTTACGTGATTAATCCTGTTCGATTATTGTATAGATTACGTACTATCCCTTGTTACCTCAGATAGTTCTGAAATCATAAAAAAATATTGTATAAATAAAAAATGTTGCAAAAATTGGCTCACATGCCAAATTGTCATAAATTTTATAGCAGCCATGTACTACAGTCTGCGAATTTTTTCAATGAATACTTGAACTACGTTCAGACACTGAACGTAAGGTTAGTTCAAGAAGTAGGGCGACAGGTTTGTTGGACCATACTGCAGGAAAGTATTGTCCTATGCGTGAAAACCAATACCACTATTAGAATCCTCGTTTCATGCCGCGTCGAATGGTGTGCGAAATGTTACCGTTGTACAATGTGGTAAGATTTGAGGATCTGAAACTTTTTGCAAGTTAAAATTCATTTTGTGCAAAATCGACTAAATTTTGTGCACCTGTCAACAATGTTTAATTCGTGTTTCCTAATGTGGATCATGTACGTTCAAAATATAAACATACTATGAAAATTCAGCCTTTTTAGGGCTAGTATGACAAGTTTTGCGACATTTCGCTCATTTTTGGTGGATCTACCAGCCATAAACTTATGCAATTTTGCTCGGTTCCTTTTGTTTACGAGTTAGGTTGACACTAAAATGCACCCAGAACTCAAACTATAGGTGGGACGTGCAATGTTTTTGTCAAATGAGACTATGCCTTCAATTTCTGGCTCATTTCACTTTACTCTGTGCCTTGCTTTATGCCCTTGTATGGCCTGATTCATCACAGCTCAGATTTTTGCGTAATCGTCCACTTAAATAAATTTCCCTAAACATGCTGTTGTGAAGCTTCTGACACACGGTAATATATATTTTTGATCAGCTTGGATGCAAAATTAAACAAATCCATCATCTTAACCCATTGTAACATGCAAAATCATTATTATGATAACCAATGTTGCCCTAGAAAAAGCGTGCACAAAACATTTTTTGAATCGCCGAATGTATGAGCCAATACTTCTGTGTTTATGAAACGCATGAAGAAGTGAAGCACATCAATCGACTCGGCATAAAACGAGGATTCTAATGGTTTTATTGGTTTTAACGCATTCGACAATACTTTCCTACAGTAAGGTCCAACAAACCTGTCGCCCTACTTCTTGAACTAACCTTAATTAATCCTCGTAGTGGAACAGACCGCCCCTAACTAAATGTTAAAATTCGCCAAATATTTTTTTCCGATTCATTGTAAATAGGTAATTCAATTTCAAGGTTTGTGTGAATTCATTCATTATAGGCCACCCTTGATTTATTCATACATTGAAATTGGACAAACAAGCATGTTTACTTGAGCTTGAAACGCTCAACAGCCTTCATTGTGAAGGAAAGTAACATATTTTTTTGCGTAAAAATCCCGAAAGTATCTTTTTCTTATCTTATTTTGAAACCAAGCTGTAAGGTCCACATCGAGCACATCCTCTTTCTGTGTGCATAAGACGGCCATGCTTAATAAAAAAGCCATTAAAGAGCAAGTTCATATTGAATTTATGCACTTTGCGTAAGTTCCCTTATTATGAAGAACTCATTATGAAGCTACTCATTTACTTGCAATTCCCTTTGAATTCGAGACGGAGGGACAGCGTTCATTATGACCAAACTTCATTATAAAGTGATTTACAATTGTACCATACCCTATTAGGTATTCGCTTGTAATTAAAAAGCTCATTATTTTTCGGCTCCATATTGCCATACAAAATATCTGCCAGTTTATAGTGCATTACGTTCGATTCTGAGGTGCCTTCAACTTTGCAGAACATAACTCTATGGAACTGGCCATAAACGTGCCGTTAAGAGTACTCCTCGAATACTACGATTTCGAATACGAGAAATATTTCTCGATAACAATTCTTTCACTTCTTCAATTCTTCGACAAAGGCAGGTAAGGGACTGAAGTACACTCATTTTGTTCTTTGTGTGAAACTTGCTACTCTCTCAGGGTCTCAGGTGACAGAAACACACCCACTATCTCGATTGGTTGATCGATTTGCGTCGTTGTCGTTTGTGAGGTTTTCTCAGCTCGTACTCCGAGCTGACAAGACAGGTAAAAAATATTGTTTCATCGTGCATGGGGTTGTTATTGATGTTCATGTGTACAAATTTTTGTGTGTAGGCTACTTGTCATAAACAATTTAATACAAGTGTTTTTACAGCAGTCAAAGTGAAAGCAAACCTTTCACGTCTAATTAAAGTTAACCGTAAATTGAGAGGATAATCTGTAGGGGTGGAGGGAGCCGTGGCTAGAGGCTCGGCCGAGCTTGGATGTTTTTGTGATTTTTTTAAAAGCTCGTCGAGCTTGGGGTATCAGGCTCGGCATAGTTAAAAGTAATGATAAAAATTAATTTTTCTCAACGGAAATGATCTTTACGCCAGAATTTATTTGCAAAAGCCACTAAATTAGCCATTAAATCTATAGTTTAGCTTTAATAAAGGCTCTATGTTAATTTCTTTCAATAATTGCACGTATACTGCATCAAAATTGGGCATGGAATGGGCATATTTTGGGCGTTTTATTATTATTATTTTTGTTAAATAAATTAGGCCGAGGACTCGGCGAGCCGGCTTGGCCGAGCCTAGGAAATTTTAAATTGCTCAGGGCTCTGTGCTCTGCTCACTTTTTTAGGCTCAGTACATCCCTAATAAAAGCTTTTAAAGCTATAAATACGAAGCTGAACGCTTTTTAAAAAAGTAAAAAGCTTAAAGCTTAAATTCAAAGCTGTCGAATGATACCCCACATGCCAAGTCTAAAAGTCAAAGAAAAAGTTTGACCTTTGACCACGCCTCCCAGTTGCGGCAAAAACGCAAATAAACCACATCATTCGACTGCTGTTGATAAGGGCTTTCGAATGATACCCCACATGCCATATCAAATGCAAAACAAAAAAAGTTGACCCCTGACCCCGCCCCTAGGGGTCAACCGATTTGGCTCAAAATCAATAGGGATCTTCCTTAGGGTCCAAAGTATCCCTCTGCCAAGTTTGGTCCAAATCGGTCAAAAGGTACGGCCTGTAGAGCGCAGACAGACAGACAGGACGGACGGACAGACAGACAGACAGACGGACAAACTCATCGATATCATTACTTGCTGAACAAAGTTCAGCTTCGTAATAATCTGTGTAAGCCACGAGTCAATAGTGTACATGTTATGGCTAATGAAAAGACTATAAAGATAATTGTCTACGGAAGGCCTGTTCAGTTTTGGAAATTTCATAGATTTGATTTTAGTTTGATAAGTCATAAACTGTAACAATGTCTAAACGGTTTTAGCAGGTTTAATTGAAGAAGACGTATTAATGCACAATCAACACTAATTTATTTCAGTTCGCAGGACTTCGGCGAGCAATGATGTCCATGAGTTTGATAGTCTAACTTTTCGATCTACCGGTCTTTTTGGACAAAACTTGGTCGGGGAATACTACGAGCTTTACAGAGAAGGTCTGAATATTAATTAATTTTAACAATGGAGACATGGAGCTTTGCTGATTTATTTTACTTATATACTTCCAATCATTTTTAACAAAATTTGTGTCTTTTCAGACAAACCTCCTTGTTGTCGTTGTCAAAGCTTTCAAGCTTTGAGCTGTTGGCGTGAACTCAAAGAGAATGACGCTGTTCAAGATATTCCTGGGTTATGTGGTTCTTCGTAGCGTGCAAAGACATTGCGGGGCCAATGGATATTCCATCCAGTATTCTGAGTCCTTATCCAATCTCTTCGACTCCACACTTGCTGGATGCACCACTAGGACACTTCTTTCATCTACCTCTACAGACTCAGGCTCCATCTTCGAAAACCTGGTCAAAAGACGCACAAACGACCTTGTTATCCCTAAAACGTACATGATTGATCAGCTATTCAATCACAAAATCATACTGCCAATGGACCGCGCCTACAAACGGGGAATTTATCCAACAAACTACACAGAACCAATTTGGCAGTTGAAAAAATATAATCTGAGCTATATTCACCTATACTTAATCAACACGCGTGACCAGTACGCGACAGCCTTAACATACCATTTTCTTGACTACGATGTGAGGAGGGAGCATCCAAATTTCATAATATTTTGGGACCTGTGCGATGTCAAACTGGATTTGCACAATTTCTTTAAATGGAGTGAATCTTTTGAGATATTTTCCGACTACAGACTTTACATAAGTCTTGACTCAAAAAAGAAGTGTACAATCTGAGCCTCGTGTGTGTTATTTGTTTGTACACATCGGACACGAAAACTGTACACTTTCCCTTTCTCAACTCCGATGGCACATCTATTCATCAATTATGGAAGGCTTTGCACAGCAACCACAAAGGACAAAGACGACTCACCTGCTATCGCTGTGTGTATCTCTATTCAAGAGACAACGAAGGAAAGAAGCCTGTTCAAAACATAATTGCTGGGATATTCAACGTTACAGTCAATAATTTCTACAAGTACTACTACGATAACAACGGATACTTTTCGGGCCATGACTTGTACTTCACACCATCTAAAATTGAGGAAATGTTCCTTGCGCGGAGAACACCGTCGTACACAATCGTTCCCTCGTTCCTCAAAACCTTCGAGTACAAGCTTGTGACAGTTGT
This sequence comes from Salina celebensis, assembly GCA_036561885.1. NCBI lineage: Eukaryota > Metazoa > Arthropoda > Collembola > Entomobryomorpha > Paronellidae > Salina > Salina celebensis. The sequence goes on from JAAXOA010001621.1 coordinate 7,976, forward strand.
TCTAAAGTCAACAATGACCAGAGTTGGATGGACAGCGATTTTCACCCCGTTCCACAACTCTCTATGGATATCACTGCTTGCTTTGGCGTGGTGCAGTGTTGGTCTAATCAACAAAAGTAGTCCGACCACTGCAAAACTATCCGAAAAAACTGAGGTAATGTTTACATTATTTCGTTCATTAACTGGCCAAGGCTATGAATGCTTATATGAAGGATTTTCTGGGCATATTCTCCATCTGTGGCTGGCCCTTTGCTTGTACCTCGCCATGTTTTACGGCGGTGACTTGGTAGTTTCAATGTCAACAGTTTTAATTCCACCCTATCCGCAAACGATAGACGAGCTTGGAGTGGTAAAATCAAATCTGAGGTCCATGACCGTTTACTTAACCAGACATGAAGGTGTATGGGTTAAGCGCTTACTTGGATGGAAAGCAGGAGAGTCCAACCGTTCCTATAACATTATTGAAGAGCTCAATCGTACGAAGTGTGACCGGGACCTTTGGGAAATTAACCTTTCCAGGGAATATGATCCTTTGCGATGCAGGAATGACAAGTCTCCGGTTATGTACGAGTCCGGGCTTAAGGCCCCCCTCACATTCATTGAAAACGAGTACAGAGTGCCTTCAGTCCGATTAGCATTCCAGAGTTCACCACTGTTCTGGGTAGGCCCGACGTCATACTTACCAGATGGCCAACAGGTGTTTCCAATGGTAACAAGCGCAAACTACTTTGGCAAACTGTTACACCCCTTTTTCAGCACATGGATTGCTGTCGGGTTGGAAAGCCATTGGCACAAGCTAAGGCAATATGGAAAATTGAAAATGAAATACTTTAAAAATCAACGAATTCCGCACAAGGAAATACGATCCTCAGCATCAAACGATTTCCACCCTATGCGAATAGAGTCCTTGACGTCAGTAATTGCTGTGATATACATAATGGCTGGTATTGCCGCTCTCACATGGGTCATAGAAATTGCACCTAATTTCAAGAAGTTGCTGCAACGAATTGCACAGATCTTGTCGCCTTTACGGCGAATTAAAGATATTCGGGTTCAGATTATCATGGTTAATAGTTCCGCTCCCACTCTTGAAAACCAGAATTTTAAATTTTTGAAATAATATTTCAATTTTGAGCAAAGAGTATGCTAGTTTGGTCAATGTTATTTTCAGCAATTTAGATGTAATTTAGAAATCGCTTGACACTTGTCGAAATATGTCGGTTAAACCAAGCTTTATAAAATTTTAATCCATGATGTTTTTGCTGCAAAAACTATATTTTGTCGTTGTGGGATGGAGAGCAATAGCTATTTATGTTTTGGCAATTGGGCTCCATTCATAATTCATCAAATTGATTCTTTTCAGCGCATGTATTGCGTATCAATAAGCTTGATAATGGATGTTTACGTGCTTAACTATGCCATAAAACTGATGCAACCAAATTAACCGATGTGGGAGAAACACATTGTGCAGAAACCTGTTTGGTGGAGGCATTGAAACAGCATTGGTTGTGGCAAGATGGCAATACGTAATAAAATTATACAGCCAAGCTAAACTAGAATAAAGTTTAAATGTAAAACAGTTTCGACGCAATCAATATACCATGTATTGTTTCCCACCATTCATATTTGTGAGGTTTTCAGCGATTACGTACAACTGAGAGTTTGGCGCGTTAGTTATAGTTCTTTTATAGCACGCGCGGTGTTGAGTTCTACCAAATGGAATATTACTGAATCAATTGATCAAGTAATGCTGAAAGCGATTCAGTAATATTCCATTTGGTAGAACTCAACACCGCGCGTGCTACAAAAGAACTATAACTAACGCGCCAAACTCTCAGTTGTACGTAATCGCTGAAAACCTCATATTTGTAGATTTGCAGAGAATTGCCCTTGCATCGAACATTTAGCGTCCTATCTTACACCCATGCCACTGTACACCATCCACCACCTCACTCAGCGTCAATTGCAGCAACATTCGTTGTTAAAATCCTGACATTTACCACGCCCTCCTAGTCTTCATCACCAAAGGAGCCTATTTCATATCTCAAACGTTCATAAAACCACAAGGTGAGCTCATTAGCATACTGGGGCAAATTGGGATAACTTTTGCACCACGACCTATCTCATCTGAACTTTCTCCAGTAACATCAAAATATCGTCCAGGAGACTCTAATCTGCATATCAAGATATATTATGCCACTTGAAACGACAGTAGTAGTATTTTTATGTGATAGTAGTATGATTATTTATTTAGCATTTTTTTAGAACAATGTAATGTTGTTCATGGTTAAATACGTAATCTTTTTATTTCTGATGCTTTAAAACTTTATGTTTGCGAGGGCTTGAAATTCCGATTCCATGCCTGAACATTTTGTATTTACAATATGTGAAGCAGCAACAGCATTTACATTGCAATTATAACTATGTTTTCTCTACATGAACTAAGATTCACAAGGTAAAAACTTCTTATTTAGTAAACGCAACAATATATGCTATGCTATCTACATTATGACTCCAAAATCGGAAAAATATCAACAAATGTTTTGAGCCATCGGACAATGTCAAAGTCATATATTATTGTTCGCAAATTTTAACTGACGAAGGTTGTCCACCAATAATTTTTAACTTCCCAAATACTGGTTTTCGTCTCTTTGGAGTTTGCATCCAAAACGATTTAAAATATACGCCAATGGCCATAAAACACGATGCAAGTTTGCCTATATTTTTACGCAACACCTTTGATGTGAATTCATCTCGTTTCTTGTCTGCAATACAAATCTCAATGATGAAAACTGTTAAAGCTACTACTAGCCCTGCCGGTACAAGTAACAAAACCACAACTATGTTTGTGCGTAAGCTCGATGCCTCTACCGACGTAGTTGTTTTTGGTGCACGCAAACGAACCATGTAATCAGCCACAAATTTGTAAGTCCATTTGAAAACTCCGTTAGACTCAAGTGCCTTCGCCTTAGAAATCATCTTTTGCGTTGACCAGTGTAGGAATCGAAGACCTTGTCTATGGTTCACGAATGAATTCTTGCTCAAAAAAACATTCCTGTTGTCCTTTGATTTCATATAAAAGTAAAGCTGCTTTGCCTCCAGTTCTGGTAACAGTATTGCTTTTTTCTGGCAATCTTTGACGATATCGTAGCTTCTTTCTAATGAATGGACGTTTTTCTTCTTATAAGGGGGAGTTTTAGTATAATTTAACAAATATTTACTCTGGTTTGTGTGTCGATCCCTTGAAATACGACCAAAATTCAAGTCAGATTGGACTCCGGAATCGACATAGTTAACTTCTGTCTCTGCGTACATGAGTACTTCACTTACCAGTGCATAGGATGGGTTGTGAGATCCATTTCTATAGTTTGAAGTCATTGCAAGCTCATTTGCACTTTGGACTAGGCGGTCAAACCCTAGATCAGTGAGGGCTTTGGGAATTTTCCATAAACTTATTCCATCTTCGGCTGACAAACTTGCTGTGTAAATAAGCCTTGTGAATATCTCGAATTTGTTGGAGACAAGCAAGGGAAACGTGTCAAATGGAATTGGCTCCGGAGGTAAAATTAGTTGTGTAATGTTTTTGTCTTTGTACATGCTACTTAATACAAGACAGGCATATAAGTAGCGAATGGCTCCACTCAGCTTTAGCTTTGTTGATCTCTCCCAAATTGCCGATTTAATAGGGGAACCCTGCTCCAGAAAGGCGGCACAAACATTAAACATATTGGACCCAAACTTTTGCCAATATGAAGCTTTGACTGGGGTAATGCGCTGTAGTCGTACCAAATACGCACTAAGAATTGCCCATGAAAGTAAAAGACAAATCCACACTGGTGTTTCGTATATTGATACCAGAGATTTAACCGAAAATCCGGAAGATGCGGGATCCCCACAACTGACAAAGTAAAGCTTGTCCTCATGCAAATAAACTTCGCTAAGATGAGTTGGACCAGATGGGAATACAGTGATAAGCGGATACAAGAGCCTGTTGTCTGTGCATCTGCAACCAATTTCGGGACCTCTATTTTCATCGCGGATGTTTAAGGAACCACATATGTCAAATGTGGAGTATTTGGTTGCATTCTGCAGGATATCTGCAACAAAAAAGAACTCGAGAGAGTACAAAACAACGCTTAGTGACATGTCAGGTCTCGAGACTAATTTTTGAAAGTCTCCGTGGGTTTTTGGCGGGTTGGAAAAACGATTTCCTGCTTTCAGATATATCGCAGCCCATGCTCCATTGGCCCCAATGTGAACCACAATGTTGCCCGTGTTCTGGTTGAATATTGCAATCATATTAGGAAGGTCGTTTTTGTCCCGAAATGTACTCAGGGGTCCAATATATACAGGGTGAAATGGATGACATCTCTTGCAAAAACGACATAGAAGATAAAGCTCATTTATAACTGACGAATAGCCTCGTGCTTCAACAGGTGCAAGGATCAGATCTTTATTTACTGTTGAGTAAATATTCGAAATTCCTGCGTAGTCTGGGCGCCGTAATAACGCAGTAGACCAACCACTGGCAACCTGGTAGGATCCACTTACATCCCATATTAAGATATCGTATCGGGTTCTCGTTGAAACTACGAATGGAATTCTTTCCTTGTAATCTGAGTGACCCGTTGCGTCCTGCGATCTATGCCAGAACTGCTGGAAACTAGAAGGCACCAACAACATGTACTGAACAGCGTCCATATCCGTAACATACCGGTAAAATGTTGGATTTTCTTTGTAGCTCGGGGGATACAGATACAAATGTGCTTCAGAATACCACAGTTTGGACCTAGCAGCCAGGTTACGAAACGGAATGTCGTTCACACATTCCAAAGAGTCCCAATTGATGAGGTTCGTCCAACAGTTGGACATATTGGCGCCTCGTTGTAATTGAGTAACTGTCTCAATGGGCATTGTTCGATATCTGTACTGGGAATAGGTGTAGGAATCATTTGAGTGTGTAACTTGATAGTGTACTCGAACTATGTCGTATCTGGATAAAACTACAGGTCTAAGAAACTGCGACAAGCTGGAATGTAGATCCACCCCGCGGTAGTTTATAATGTGAATAAGACAGTTTAACGGGAGGGTTTCGAAGAGATTTTCCAAGTTTGCAATATTGTAAGAGGACCATATTTTGAGATTTGAGTATTTCCGTGCAAATTCTATTCTTTCATATTCTTGGGAATCTTTTGCTGAAACTAATCCCCAAAATACAGCTAAAATTGAAATAGATTTTCCTACATTCATGGTGCAAAAGGTTTCGGATATTGATTGACTAGCAAATCGTTACTGTTTAGATAGAGCTAGTTGTTTGTCACACATTCTGGGTCTTTTGCAAACGCGTGTAAGAAGGCGCCGGCTACGATTCATGGAATTAATTGAAACCCGACACAGCTTATTGTAATTAAAATGAGGAACGATTAGAGAACAAGCTACAATGGATTTTATAATGAGAATCCTAACTATCCACTATCCACACATGCCAATTGCCACTGTTATGCAACTTAAATGCTTAAATCCCCAGTATTTCTTGGTAATGGCCAATATCATTGAGCAAAACAAATTAACTATATACTTAATAGACAAGACAGTTATGGATATACTGAATAGATGTTAGATTTATTCCGTTGAAACTTGAAACCGTGTTAGATATACCAGCAAAGCCACCCGTCTCATGACGGGTGCATTCTAGAGGCGCCAAACGTAATACTGTAGTAACTGTAGTTACATTTTACTGCTGTGACTTCAGTGTTGCCTGCAGTAAAGTAAAGCAGTAGTGTGGTCTACTTCGCTCTGGGTTACTACTGCAGTTTTACTTTGCTGCAGTCACCTTAGTGTGACCTGCAGTAAAGTAAAGCAGTAGTGTGGCCGTGGCCTACGTCGCTCTGGGTTACTACTGCAGTTTTACTTTACTGTTCAGTCACTTTACTTTATTTTACTTTACAGTCAGTTTACTTCAAAGTCACTTCAGTGTGACCTGCAGTAAAGTAAAAAAAAGTAGTGTGGCCTACCTCGCTCTGAGTTACTACTGCAGTTTTACTTTAATGCCGATATACTTTACTGCAGTCACTTCAGTGTGACCTGCAGTGAAGTAAAGCAGTAGTGTGGCCTACCTCGCTCTGGGTTTCTACTGCAGTTTTACTTTAATGCAGTTACACTTTACTGTTGTCACTTCAATGTGCTCTGCAGTAAATCTAAACCTACCTCTGCCTTCCCAAAAATTACTACGGACGCACGCACGGACGAACATAGCGAATTAATAGTATAGATGAACTGAAAAAAACCGTGAGGAGTAATTATTCGTTATAATTAATTTGCTTGGTTATCTGTAGCATTTCCCACTAGCCAGATTCTCATGGTAACATTTGCTTAGATGGTTGTAACTAGTAAATTGGACTACTTAAAAATCAAACATTTTTAACTGAGCTTAAGGTTTACATTCCCGCTAAATTGCTGACTCAATGACAATTGTTTACGGTAATTGTGGCCCACTCAGGGAAAAGGAGGAACAGTGATGAAACAGGCGTAATGTATTTTCTCCAAATGTAACTGGTACACCGTAGAGTTTATACAAGCCTAGTGTTCTCTTAGAGGTAGTTCGTTTAGTTAGATGTGACCTTTAACTGGCAAATCCTAAATACCCTTAGCGTTCTATTAGGCAAGTCTGACTGTACTACGCAGTTCAAAAATTGATTGGTGCAATAGCAATCAGTGCAGCCTAAATTCTATGAAATGTTAAACACATACACACGCTCTAAATTCAGAGTAACGAGTGTAACAGTGAATCTATCGACTTTGCTGTTTTGATGTTTGGTTGCAACTTTACAAACTGAAACGTGCACGATGGTTCAAATCAATTGTGATCGTCTAGTAATAGAACCTAAATTATTACGTAACCCTATGCCAGGAAATGAATGAATTAGCCAGAATTTGCTTGAAGTATCCTGATGTTTACGGCACTGTAAGTCAAACCAGACCGTTTCACAATGTCATCCTTAAGTAGCGAAAGCCGTATCATCTTCATAATCTCAAACAAAAATTATGCACAGGGTACATGTTTCAAAAATGGTCAACTGAACAAGATTTATCAAATTCCAAGGTTTTGAAAGTCCGCATTTAAGATGACTTCAGTTAACTAATTGCCCATTTAACTAGTGAAGAAGACGGAATTTACCATTGTTTCAATAAGCAAAAATGATCAGCGCAACGAGCTCTATTGAAATACTTAATAAAAAAATTTCATCATTCCCTAAGCACTACAGTTAACTTTAATTGCTCAATTAACTTTTTAACGTGACAACTTCAAAACTTGAAACTGTGTTTGTCACACCCTTGTACCATGACGATGAAACCCTGAAAGTTTCACCCGAATCCGTGTA
>JAAXOA010001622.1:0-15355 GCA_036561885.1 Salina celebensis
AAATGTTGATTGACTATTTCGATAGAGCTTTTTGAGCTGATCGTTTTTGCTAATTACGACAATGCCTAATTCGATAGCCTTCATTGACTAATTGACAATTAAAGTTAAATATTAAGCTTTCGCTATTTTCGAAAAACTTTTGCTGGCATTTTCGATCGATTTCTATTCAAATATCACCGTCTACCGACACTTTTCTATATTCGATTTGCGGTTTATTATGCTCCAGCGTTCAAGCCGTAATACTGTCAACCGTTTCAGAAACAGCGTACATTTAAAAAAAAAATATTATGCTAGATACTAGATGAACAAAGTTGGTACGAGCTGGGGTAAATTTTAATTTCCGCACGTGGAATATTCGTTGTATTGTTTTTCTTTTTAAAAATCAAAATTAATAAACTTTTTTCATAACAAGTCACCGTAGCATTTGTGACTATCCAGTCCTGCTAATCGCAAATCTATACAGGCGCATAATTAATAACATCTACACATAAACAATCAACTGATAATCACTTCATATCTTTTTTTGTTGGCGTTGGCTTTTGCGCGAGAGAGGCTACTAACAGCAATCTAAAATTATGACGTGATTTTTACGGTTTCTGAATTACAAATTAAATGATTTTCAAATGTTGATCTGTAGTTCATCCTGATTTTTTAATATGCTTTCGTATGCTGTGAAATAAAGAATTGATACAATCGCAACGCATGTTGTTCTTCACGTCTCTGAATCTCGCGATAGCTTGAAGCTTTACTACACTGTAAATCACGAATAAATTCAAAACAACAAAGTAAAACAATGAATCACACGAAGATATAATACAATTTAACAATATAACAAATTATGGAAATATTAGGTCGTACAGAGATAACCCGTTTTATAAGAATGTAATTTTTGGATTGAGTTAAAAAGGAAAAGAATACTATTACTCATTAAGGAATCCGTTTTCAGATTGCAATTTGGTTTACAATAGTATTCATTTTTGTTCTGCCGCGCAGATTCTTAGCCTAACAAATAAATAAATAACAGGAATAGGTTAATGGATCAATCACCGTTGATTTTTTCTTTTTTTCCCTAAGTATAATTTTAAAAACTTGTACTGGTATATCCTTTAAAATGAACTGACTTTCGTGCAATTAGAGAGAATACTTCATACCAAGTACTCCTTTTGTTTTCCCTTCCTATTCCTTAAACTGTTGAGTCGTAAAAAATATATTTTAAATACTCTTCTATACTATTTTATACCTTTTAGTTTTGCGACCAAATATTTAATTTTGTCGGTCTTGTGCTTTCTTCACTTATAAATAACATTCAATTAAAAATCCAAACCAGGAGAATTAAAAACTTCTGCATTTTGTTGCTCAGTAGTAAAACATTCAACAGCCAAAAATATTTCTGCATTCTTTTACTAAACCAAAGACACATAAAATTTGTGTGCATCGACTCGGTTGTCATTTAAATTGATATTTTAAAACTAAAACACTATTGGATGCGGACGTTGCTTTACGAATGTGTTATAAAATTGTCTGTTACAACGGATATGTCTGGATACACGCAACCCATAGATTTGTTTTGTACATGATTAAAAAATAAGTTGAATGATGAGTCTCTACGGCACCAAAATAAAGTTTGTTTTAAAACAAAAGTTTGAACACACCTAATGAGGCATCAAAATGAAACTTGACACCATCTTCCTTTAACGCTTTGAACCCCAGTTTACTCTGTTTACAACGGATACTTGTACATTAAAACGTAAAATTTAATTTGTTCTGTAATAAATAAAAATTCTACCTGCTTACTACCTTAAATAATTTTTGTACGGTACTTTAAACAGTTAAATTTTCAAAATAATTTTGTAAAAGTTCTTAGAAACAAGTGTTATCAAAAATTGCACTTTTTCGCAAATGACGCCGTTCTCGGGAACTTGTTTTGTGACTTCGACTTCTTTGAGCGATCATTTACGCCAACTGGATACTCAAGTTTCGTCCTTGACTTGAAATGACGACAGTCTTCCACGTGGTTTGGATGATCCATTGGCAAGTAAGTTTCAGGATCGCAGAGGGCAGGAAACTGCTCATAGAAAGCCTTGTACCCTCCGTACAACACGTAAAGCTCTGGATGATACAAAAATGGGTAGACGGCTTTGTTAGATTCACGGTCTGTGTCCCGCAAGTATCGGCACCTAATTAAATAAAACCGAATACTTGATTAATCACCCAAATCAAGTTATACAATGATCAAAAGCAAAGTTTTGGTTTTGAACTGAGCTTACATTTCCGGTCCCCGCTGAGAAGAAAACTCGCAGTGAAATATCAAAATGTTCCTTTCTTCTTGAAGCTGTCCTCGACCTTCCGCTCTCTTTGGTTTAATAAAGTTCTCAAATATTTGCGTTTTCGTGAATAAATTGATTGCCCCTTTAATGTGACCTCCGTCGAACTCATACGGGTAGCGACAGTCAATCACTTTAAAGCTGCTTACAGTCCCCTCAAATTTTCCACCCATCAGATGACAGAGTGTTTCTCCAGTAATTTCCTTCAGGTCTTGGTGCTTGCCATTCAGTTTGATCGGGAGAACGTAAGATTTCGATCCATCTCCAATCAAACATGGATTGCTTTCGACTGTCGAAACAAGTGATACTTTAGTAATTGATTCGCAATGAATAAGAGGAAATTTGGAATTCCTACTGTGACAGTATGGCCGACTTACTTCTTTCAACTGCCTTAATAATACTGCATGGTGTCAGTGCAGACTCGGATTGTGAGCGGGCGAAACAGAGCCGTTTCACTTCAGGCGTCAAAGAGGAAGACCCACTCGCCACAGGAATTGACTCTGCATTTTCACCGAATCGGACAGCGCTAACTTCACTACGCGCAACAACTCTCGATTTCTCTAGGTATGCTTTGTACGGAGAGTTTTCGTCATTTTGAAATTTGTGACGCTTTGGTTGATTCACCGGTGTGGTTTCCGATGTTAAAGGTTTGTAAGAATCCTATGAAATTATTTTGAAATACATTACATTATTACATTAAGATCCATCGAATTTTCATATGATTGAACAAGCATGGATCTAAAGTGCATACCTTCTTGCAAACATCTGTCTCCTGGTAACTAAGAGATCGTCGGTAACCAACCCCTTTGCGAGAATTTGCAGGTGGTGGGGATGTTTCATCTGAGGAGGATTCACAACTATCAAATGACAATTTCGTTGGAGGCAGGTCGTTCCACCGGTCGTCGTTCCGGTTTGGGGTGTTACTACCCTCTGAAGGTAAAGCAAAGCTGACGGGAGTTTTTGTGCTTAGTTGCCCGGTAAACTTGAGTGGCTTGTTCCATAAGTCAGCGATGGCTTTCGATGGAAGTTCGGCCTGGAGACGAAACAAAGTAAAATTGAATTTTATTAAATAAAATGCGCCTCATATAACCATTGTTAATTTTATTAGCTAATTATGTTCTACACGCACATCAGCTTTATGACACTCTGTGGAGTCCTCTAATCTGAATGAAGAGAATGGCCGGTTTTCGATTGCCGGACTGGATCTCCTACTTGCAGACAGTTTTGGTCGGCAGATTGTTTCCGGAGACACAAAACCACTGTCTGTAGAAAATGTGCGTCCATTTGGCTCAAAATGATTGCTACCCTTTTTCTCTGGCGAACCATCCCGCTGTAGATCAAAATACTAGATATTAGAAATTTGCTTGCATCTGTCTAAATCGTTTTCTACATTTAACTAGCTTTATAAACAAAAACCATCTGAAAACAAGCTTTGATGCTACTAAATATTGTCTAAGCACAAAGAAGCAATTTATCAACACAGCAAAATCCTCGAATACCTGTATGAACTTACAAACTACTCGCCAGACAATTAACTTCTAAGCTTTAAATAACTAATTTGCTACTTCAAACCTTATTAATTAAAAATATGCCTTTAATTAACTTGTTAATTAATAAATTAAGTTTATCTTACCTTCGGAGGTACATTTTCATTCCTTTCCGCAAAAGGCTTCCTTGAGATCATCTTGCTCGCTGTTTACTACAATTCACTAACTTTACAACTCTTCTGTATATTCAAACTTTACAACATTTTTTTTACTAACTTCAGTTTTTAATTTAGATATTTCCCTGAAGTTAAACAACGTGCGCGAGACAACATGTGTTAGATCACTACAAATATTTTTCAGTGGTAGCGATTGTCCGTTATGACAACAAACAAGCTTTCTGTCCCCCTGACTGAATAATATGTCGATAGTCACTCTCAAACTTCAGCATTGAGCTCACTGGCTGTTGACGAGGAGCTACTCAAAAAGCAACTAAAGCACAACACAGAAACTAGCCAACAAAATGTTCACAGAACGGAAGAAGCAACACACTACAAAATTCCCTTTACGCTGCTTAAAATCTTCATGTAAAAAAAAATTATTATGTATCCAGACGACGATAAACCATTCTTGTAAGGCTGGACTGTTTTAAGTACTTCTCACCACACTCAAAATAATCTGCATAACTATAAATGTAGTGTTTAGTTATGAGAGCTGGCCGAACTGGCTGCTTCACTAGCCAACAGTCAGAGAGCAACTGAGTATGGAAGGCAACCCCCTAAAGATGAAAAACTCTCCGTTACGTCGTCCCGTTTTCTGCTTTTCTATTCTCTGGCATTTGTGAAACCAACTTGTCTTCTGGTACCATTGCCCTCACTATTCCTTCTGGATGTGGATGGGGAGATTTGATCGCCTTTAGTTCTCAACTTCTACCTTAAAAACATTGTTCATTTATGCAACTCAAGACAAAGATGAAGCAGTTTAACAGTGCATACTGAAAATGTTTCAGGACAATTCGCATTTATAGAAGTGCTTCAGTATGCAACTTCCATATGAAAAAAAACCTGGCCCTTTCCCCTTTTGCAAACGTGTACTAGTTATTGAATACCTTTCGTGTGAAGCCATACTGGGCATGTACAATTTCATTTGGATAAGTGGAAAAATAAATTATGATAATCTCGACTTTCTCAAAGCTGAGTCTGGGTGACTTTCCACAGCTTGAAATATATATTCTTGTAAACTGGTGTAAAAATGTTGAAGGTCTACAGAACCATATAGACTTTGCCGGTCAATGGTCATGGATGTCAGTATTGAGAGGCAGGCGGTGCATTAAACAATAATAGGTTCAAACTAGACCATGAATAAAACTCGGCTTGAACATTTAGCCTGGCACTTGGCAACGGCATACCTAAACTTAACTAAGCAATCATAATCCTTTGTTATTTTTTCGTCCTTTGTCTTTTTCTATTATGAAATAATTTTTATGATAATGGGGATAAAACTGATGATGATGAGACATTAGTTAGAAACAATACAAAAACAGCATTAAGCAAAAATGTCAAGTTGAGTGTCCTCCTCCCTTGATGGAAATTATGATTTTCGTTTCCTTTTTACTACCGTCACTGTCTAAGAAAAATACTTTACTTTGACCGACTACTTTCTATGTGATTTCTGTTTGTGTACTCCATAAAATAGAATGGTCAAGTGGTACAGATTGCCTCCTTTTCTTAAAGAAATTGTTTTTGTCCGTCTGCCCGTGGCTACTGTGACCTTCGACAATATGAGAAATTTTATTTATAAGATTAGAAATTCTTTTCGGTTTTCGATTTAAATTGCATTGAACGAAAACATTGACTTTCGATTAATAGATATACAAGTATTGGAAATGGTGATCACATCACATCACAGACATGTACATGGCATACTTTGTACCTGAGTTTTTAAAATAGCTTGCGCAATTTTGCTACATCGTTTGACTTATCTGGGTATATATTTTATTGATTTATTTCTCATTATGGTCGTCATTCTTTAGATGATTTATGTCCAGTCTTTGACACACTTAGAAATTGGGGATGTCAAAAATAAATGAAATTTAAAAATACATAAAAATGCATATTAAGTTTTTACATCAGGGTTGGTTATTTCTTGCGAAGACAATGAAAGCAATGTTTGTTAAGCTTTAGGACACGGTTTAAATTTCCTAATAGCCCTGTACCTTAAGCTTATCTTGAACAAGTTGTAATACAACTTTGTTCAAGAAACAATGTTTTTCGTCATAAACAAAAAATAGAAACAGTTCTGAAAATCATGGGAAAGAATAACTTCGTTGTTTGATAAGAATGATATATTTGAATAGCACACCAAATCCCGCAAGGATGAAAAACCGATGCTTCCAAGTTAGCAATCACCAAGGTCACTTAATACTAAACCTGCATACTAATCCTTTTCTAATTTACTTTAGTTCGTCGCCAAACAAAAATACTAAAGATTCATTGAAATAACCTCTGATATCTACATAACGTAGCACAATAAATAAAAAAATAACGATGAAAGGTTTTTTATCCAGATGCTGGATTATCTCTGAATGGTTTTTGTCGCAGAAAAGGGCCATTCCTTGTAGACGCTGTATGGGAGTTCAAATGGAATTTCTATTACCCAACAAAGCATTTTCTTTATAAGACGAATAACAAGAAAACTTGTAAAGAAACGTGAAAAAAGGACCAAAACAAGAACTTGCTGGATTCTGCATGTGCCAGTGTTTTGTTTGTGTTTACGTTCAATTCTAAAGCTTCGTTTTGCAGGTAAACCTGGAACTGGTGAACTTGGTTATTCTCTTGGAAGAAAAATGCTTTTGTTATATGAAATATTCTCAATACAAAAAAGTATTTTATGGTTATTAGCACCGAGAGTTTACCTTATGTCGATACTATTATCATCATAACACCACAGTTCAATGATTGCCTTTAGTTCATCTTAAAAAAATGGGAATCTATTGCTTTACCAGCCGGTGATTTTTTTTCTTCAAGGAAATATAACGGATAAGATTTTGGTTGCGTTCTGAGAACTTGTTCTCAGCTTGCAACTCTATTCTTAAAATGATTCTTCAAAATAGTGGAATGGTCCGGTGCTACACACAAGATTCTTGTTTCCTTTCTTTTGAGAGCATCTTGAGAAAGAAAAATGATACGATCTTCTCTTGCATCCTTCGAAGGGACCCCAACAACGAGATGTGATGATGAGGCTTTCCACTTTCCATTACATTCTAGTAACTACCATAAAATATAGGTTACCTACATAAACAACACTGAGCTGAACGGATTTCCTCTTTTAAGGATTTCTTCAAGATGTTCAGCATCTTTAGAGCATCCCTTTTATCTACCCATACATCATCAATTTGACAATCTTCTCAAGTTCAAGAATGAGGGTTGATTGTTTGACTGGAAAAATTGTTTATTTCCTTCTCAGGCTAGCCCTACGGCTTTTGTTGGACTGTTAGAGTTAGCTTTGCTGGTGGGTGTATCACTCGTCGACTCGTCTTTAAAACATTGATTGAAGATTTTTTTATTTTTGGCCAACGGCTATCCCATTTCGCTTTCGTTGTAAAGCAATAGAAAAATGCTATGAAATGTCCATATTATTATTTCAAACTGAATATTTATAGAAAGGAAAAGGACCCGGTGATTTTTGTATTATAAATTTAAGATGTTTTGTATTCATTACTCCATATTTTTTAGAGTTTAACATCATTTTTGAATACATGTTTGGAATTGATAACATGGTTTACGAGGTACTTACACCGCGGCGTCGTCGGCAAGCAGCTTTTTAGATTGGTTGTTTTTATCACTGTGCACTGCATTCACATTTAAAAGTTTAATATAGGGCAAACGAAGATTAATATTTTTGCATGACCGGTAGTAAATTTTTCAGAATGAGCGTTGTCAGTGCGTTTTATCTGCAAATCGGGTCAAGCTGTTAACAAGCAACTGAAGCTGCCATGCAAGTTGCACAATTCCTAAGACTGCTTGTCCAGAACGATTCATTCACCCACACACACACATTCTCCGTATACTCGGTGCTCATGTATTTGCAAAAGATCAAACAGTTCACTTATTGCCAAGATCTAGGTGTAGATCAAAAGAATCATGATATTTTCAATGTGACAGAATATTGCGTGTTTGCTTCAAACTTTACTGCTTTTAAAATTCACACTGCCCTAAAAATTGTCCTTTTTGGTTCTCGATAAGAAGGCTCATTGTTTATCTGATAAGGGCAATAAATAGAATGCGTTAGATTAGGGTACGCGCCTTTTCATACTGTTTATTTTTGTCCCGAATCTCGAAATGTATACAATTTGTTGCAAAGTGGTGTCATTTGCTGGCATTTAACTGGCACCCATTAAACTGCAATACAAATTACATTTTCGTACATTCATACAATGGAGCAAGTTTGTAAAGTTAAAATGAATGTATCATACATGATTGTTGAATTTTGGACAAGCAAACTATATGGAATATTCATTACATCGCATCCCAGTAACACATTTCGCATTGGAATGAGTAAACAAGCAGGCTTTAATATTTGCAAAAGCATGAAGCTTTAGCTTTATACATATATTTACAATATGGAGCTTTATTTTTTTCTGTTTAAGAGTGAGACAAAGAGAAATTTATAAGAAATCCAGAAAGACGCGGCATGAGTTTCTTTCTGCTTGAAAGACCTTGAAAATTGATACTTCCTTCTCCTTGTGTATCGTCAGGGAAATTCTCGTTTATGGAAAGCTATACTTTCACTTTCGCTAATTTTATAGAAGAGGTGGAAATACAATACACTTCTGCTCACCAATATATTCCCTCGAAAACATCTTTTACTTTTACATGTAAACAAGCTTTCTGAATCAACAGACTTGACAGCAACAGATTTTTCAAAACTTATAATGGCATTTCGGTATAAAACTTCACGAAAACATCTGCAAATGAACGATACATATTATTTGATCGCCATAGGTGTGCTAACAGGTGAATGTATGGAATTATGCATACATATGCAAGAAGATATTTTTAGAATGGATTAATCATAATGTTGTTTGTCCATCCTCTCTTATGCCACTTGTGCATAGTACCTTCACATTAGAATTCAGCAATCGAGTGAACGTTCTACTTTTTAAGGTAACAAATATTCATGCGTTTATGAGAAACCTCCCACGTAACTGGCATGCTTGCAAGCACCAAAGAAAAGCCGTCCTAATATCTGTCATAATTAGGTTTGTTACCTTCATTAAACTTCTCTTGTAATAATCCGTGTTTAACAGAACTCCGACATATCCTATGTGTTTGTGATCAGATCAGTGATTAAACTACTATAGGCATCAGTAACTACTTTATTCATTGCAATCATTCTCTCTCAATTTAAAGCAACACTTTGTTCAGTGATGCTACAAATATTCCTTTCGCACATGCTTACAATTTTCGTTAAATCAAATCTTCCAATCCAAAAATACTAGCATAATACATCACTTTCACAATCAAGTGTAAAAATGTGCATTTTACCAAGGAAATATGCCACAAAATAAATAATCCATACGAACTGGAAGCTCCTAAATCTGCATTAAAGAACTTGTTGATGTTTCGTGACTTTTTGAGGCCAAGTGATATTATGCATAAAAACTTTTAAGTACCGAATGGTCTTGTATTAGAAGCAGGTGTGCACGTTGGGACCCATTAAGGATTAATTCATACATTATTGCGATTCGTAGTAATAGTAATTCAAGTGCATAGAGAGTTTTCAAAAATTGCAAACAGGTACGATACAGAATTTGCTTCACAACGGTTAATTTTGCCATGGCTTCCTCAACATCTTCTGGTAAATAGGAACCGGATGAAGTTAAATCATAATTTTGGATTGGAAGAAAATGAAATATAAAAAATCGGAAGCATTTCACATAAGAAATTACATGATGCATGATGCGCATATGCGCAGCGAAAAGGTGTGAGACTTAAGGCAAAAAATAAATAATCTCCTTTCTCGTTAACCGTCTGCCACAAATCTGCCGTCTGAAATCTGTTTTCCGAACCACACAAACCCAACTGCTACGCGTGTAACATAAGCTATGCATGATTCTTTATGAAATTATGTTTTGTTTAGCTTGGTTTTTATCATTTGTAAAAAAATCAAATGCTGGGTTCAATGAAACGTTCTAGCGTTTGTACGCAATGCCATTTTTTGGATTGTTTTTGAAATTGCATGAAAAACATCTCTGTATGATTTTTATAGCTTACAGCTTAAATAATATAAATATGGCAATTTATATGATATAACCATTGATATGGATCTATAAGTTGCTAGGTCAGATCCACCTCAATCTCTTAAACTGTTGACGGAATTTGCTTGGTAGAATGGAATGTGCTGCTAAACCGTAATAATATAGTGGTAACTGGACAACATTTCATTCAGATCAAATAATTTCATTTGACCTATATCCCATAGCGCATTTTACTCTAAAGATTACTGCATCATGCTTGACTAGCTTGTTGAATGCGCAAACTGATCTTGATTTCCACAACCTCAAAATTTAGCTTTCCTTATGGTGCAACAGCATCTTTTCTATTGTACCCGCTCATCGCTCGGGATTCAATAACCCCCAGACTTGCCGATTGGAATGACTGAAGGATTTATAATTTATGCTACCTAAACCTTCGTGCCAATGGGATGAACCATGGTAACATTTTTGTTCGTTAGCTAGGTAGAAATTGCAGTTGTTCTGCACGCTATCATGTTTACTTGTCTTTTCATTGTCCATGGTGCATGCAAAGATGTTCTTTTCTACTCTTACAGATCTGATTTTGAGCAAGGTGTTTCTCGAGGATTACCTTTACATGCATGGTATTGAGGTGCAGCTGAAACTTGAGACGATTTCCCTGGAGATATGTAATTGTAGCATCCCATGCCAATGTCTCTATTTTCCTGTCTAGTTTCACCAAATGAGAGCATAACCCAAGGGACACATCGAAAAAACTATCTACCACAAGTGTTATATTTCATTTAACTTACGAATGCATGCGAAAACGGTTACAGAATCGGGTTGGATGGTTAGAAGGGAATTGAAAAATCCTGTAAATAACAACTGAAAAGAATACTTGCATTAAAATTTTAAGTGAAGCTCCTCATCTTATCAAAACTTGAGAGGATTCATTACATATTTAGGCTTCAGGAATCATGCTTCAGGATTACAAGTTCGTTGCACGATATGAAACCTCGATTTCATGGAAATGATATAGAAATGTAAGGTGCCACTTTCGTCATTTTTTAATCAAGCATAAAGTCACTGTCTCCAGCTTGAAGACAGTTGAAGGAACTTGTAGGGTGGCTAAGCATGCAGCTGAGGCTCTTTTTTATCTTCATTTCCTATGAAAAGCCGATTTCCTCTATGAGCTTTGTTTTTTTAGGTTTAATGTGCATGCATGACCAATGAACTCTTATTCAGTTTCGTTTTTTTAGTTCACATACATGTACATATTGTATAACAATCTTATTTGCTACAATCGTCACTTCATTAGGGACTAATCAAATCGAACAACCTTGGTACTCAGACAAATACTGGTCAATGTACTTTTGCATGTCTCATGCTAAAACACTCTAATATGGAAACATTTTCAACTATTCGCCAACGTCTCACATTCTTCCATGAAACAACCCAGACAAAGCCCCCATCTACGCATGTGCCCAGATGAAATTGTTGTCTCAATGTTTTATTAGAGCTTCCATCAAAAGTAGCTTATGCACATTTTAATCGAACAAGTTACTTTTTGTAGTTTTCATTATGTGTCGTTATACACTATTATTGCAAAGCCTTTGTCACTTTAGAAGCGATAGCTTCTTACTTTGATGTCAGTCCGTACATATTCATACATTCTCCACAAAACCTTAATTACACCGTGCTTCTGCCTTTTCGACCCTCTTTCTATCCCTCGGTTTTATTGCAAAAGGCCTGTGATCAGACCATCTGCTATATAATTTTATTTGTGTGAATATCTCGTTTGGCTTTCTTTCTGGCTTCACTGAGAGGCAGCAACGCTCGTAGACCAGTATGAAGGCAAACTACCTTGTATTGCGCATACCACTACTGAAAACTACATAGGACAAACATATGAGTTAACAGTCAACAGATTTTTTCGGAGGGGTTACTGCCCAGAAGTAAGTTTTTAGCAAGACTGTGGCACGAGGGAAGACTTTTAACGAATGAGTTATCAAGGGGAGCGAAAAGTTTGGTTCGTGCCAAATTATCAGGTCTTACAAAAAGCGTATCGAGATGATCCATAAAGAACGTCACGTGCATTGAAAGGTGGGTTATTTGTGAATTGCCCAAAAATGAGGAGTTGCTAGTAAGTCTCCACCAGACGCGGGGCCCGACCCTGGTCAGACCAGTGGATCGAACCCCACAGTCGACAGGCGAAGCGGCCGGAGAGAGCAGGTGAGGAGGCTGGAGGGGGTGACCTGGCAGCCGGCGTTGGGGTGGCTCTGACAGAATATGGGGCTCGGTTGAAGGCTGTGGTGGGAGGTTCTCGAGGATGGCCAGGGCCCTGCCCCGCGTCTGGTAGAGACTCACTACCAAGCCCTCATTTTTTGGGCAATTCCCAAATAACCCACCTTTCAATGCATGTGACGTTCTTTATGGACGAGCCCTATCGAGGTGGGGAGACTTTTTTCCTCCGAGTCGTTCACCGTTTGTTGTTATATAGGGGAAACGATAGAAGAGCCCTTGAACCCACGGCTGGGGTTCATATCATGGAGAATTGCATTGCAAGACATGCCATAGAATGGTAGTGCATTTTTGAAATATGGCATTTATTATGTGCTTACCACTGTGAATAAGCTGTACAGTTTACAATAGAATGCAGAAGTTTAGATGTATTAGATGCAACAGCCAGAATAAAGAAAACTCTGTTTTCTCGGGGACTGTGACAGAAGATTTTTTGTTCCGTTTTTAGAACGGAAGGATATCCTCGGTCTTCCATTCACAAAAAGGTGATATCAAAAGAAATTAAATAGAAGGAAAGGTTTTTTTTCGGAAGAGGGTAGAAGAAAGGAAAACTAAAATGAGATTCATAAGAATTGTTACAATTTTTCACGGAGCCCAATCCTTAGAATAATGAAATTGATATAAAACATATCCTTGAAAGAAAATATAAAAAATATGCATGCAGAAAATTTTAGGGGGAAGATTACGGCAAACCTTGGCGTTTACACTCTGAGGAAAACCCAATTGAAGATGAAAGCAAAGACACAAAATAAAGTTTACATTAAGCGTATCTAAAAAAAAGCATCAGCATTTGCGACAAATTTGAAAGATAAAATAAAAATAATCTTTTAAAACGTCAAAATTAATAAGTAAACGTACGGGTCGAGATTCAGACCATATCCGCATAGTTTTTATATTTTTCTACAAAAAATGCATTTCATTTTTCTTAAAAAGGGGGGAACCTAAGTTTAGATTTGGTATGTTGGAAAATAAAACTCTTGAGCATTTGTGTCTGCGGCAGGGAAAGGACCAAGAGTCGGAACGGAATTCTTTAAAATGTCAAAGAGGAGAAGGGATAGTGTTTATAGAAACGAATTATCTGCTGTATAAAATGTGAGATGTGATGGCATTAAAGGAAGCTATACTTGGAAGGGTAAGTTTTTTTTCTTTCCCAAGACTAACAACACGGTTTTGGTGGTGTAGTCATGATAGGAAAGGTATGACTGCATGGCCAGACGATTTTTATGGGATGAAGAGCCTCCTAGATAAGATATAAAGCGAAGACTGAAACATTTTGTAAGGGAGTGCTCTATTAAAAGATTTCTCACCACGCACTGATTAATTCACCTTACAGAATTAATACTGCGAGATCCTTTGTGGATTCGGGATGAGAACTCATTTCGGGTCTTACTCTCGCCGCTGTCCACTAACGCGAAATAAAAAGCCATGTGAAATTAAAACGATAGTATACAATACTTTTCTTCTCCACCCTCCACACTCAACTTTTTATAGTGTGACCCAAGAATTTCTAAGGATAAGAAGCATTTTCGTTTGGGTGCTATAGATTTTCTAAGCAGATTTAGCGATACACGAAAATTAATATCGACATTTGGAAACTTGTAATTGATAATAGTATAGAAGTAGGGCTTTTACTTTAGAAATCATGCAAATTTTTCTCCCGATCTTCTTTTCCCAAACAGTTATACAAATGGAAAAAAATCAAGACGATATGCTGTAAAACTGTAAAAGATGTTAGGAATATTTATGTTCACGTTTTTGTTATTAAACCTTATGGATGTGCTTTTCAGACAATTTCGTTTCCTATCCATTATCCTATGTGCAAAAAAAGTTGTATACAAACATGCAGCAAACGCGATCATCATGATTACGGAAGGATTTACAATTCATTCGTTGTTCGTTCACAAAACCAGATACTTAGTATGGATTCTGAATAATATCAAGTCATCCTAGAGAACAGGTGCCAAATTACATGACATTTCTGTTTGCATAAGCAAAGTGCGGAAATATAGTCTTCAACACAATAAAAAACGCCAATAGTCAGGCGAAATTTAGCAAGTGCCAAATCCCTTGCGAATTATGCTGAAAAAATAAACCATGAATTTTGCGTAACGATTTCATATAAAAGCATCTTGGTTGATATTTCATTTCTATTGCAAGTCCGGAATAGTAGTCCGCAAACTGCGCAAATTCTCGAACACTGCAATGGCTCAAACAATATCCAACATCCGAGAAATGCTCTCAGCCAAGCTATTCAGTTTTCATCTTTAAATCGTCGGTTACACGCTCACTTACAAAACTAGTACAAAGCAACAGTCATCTCAACCACTCATCAATACTACTGCAAAGTTTGTGAGCTTGAGAGTTGTGCGCACTGTCGGTGATTGAGGAGAACCATGTCTTTGGCCTCCACCAAAGTGATAATGAGACTAAAACAATGCGTTCCAACCCACGGCTTCATTTCCACGCAACGGTTATCATTTTCAAAGATTTTTTTATATGACCAACATGAACTTCAAGCCGTAATGTGCCTTGCATTTGAATTGCATAGAATAATGTCTGGTAAGACATCAAATTAATTATTGTCTAGTGAACATGATAATATGATAATATAAAGAAACATTATTGGAAACACCAATAATGGCTAAAACTAATGCATGGTTGCCATTGGTATCTGGAAATTCAGTTGTTTTAAAATAAGAAACGGTCTTTCTGACGTCTGAGAGCGTTTTTTACATCCATACAAGCTTGAAACCTCTACATCTACTACAAAATCCTTCCCAATGATGAGGACCCATCTATGAACGAAATCATGAGCTATACTTCATCGTTATTAAAGACACTTTTGGCTTGGCATATGCTGCATTATTCTGCTCTTGCTCTACTCTTGCCATAGACGCCAAAGATGCGCGTAGCCCCTCTATTCATTTTTCTTATCATCTCATATCCTCTTCATTGTCACAGAAAGCTGTTCACGTAGCCAGCCAAGTCATATGAATTTGAACAAAACTTCA
>JAAXOA010001623.1:0-15354 GCA_036561885.1 Salina celebensis
AGCATATCACACTCGTTTCCCTTTTTCCATTCATTACATCCAACACTCTTCCCTTTTATGAAATTCAAGGCACAGGTAATTTCAACTTGATCCCGTCTTTCACCATCCAAGCTTCGCCATGAATCGAACGTTTCCTGCATCTTCATCACTACCAGCATCATTTACTGCTCTCGTTTTACGATCTACAACATGCTTCAATTAGGCTGGTTGTCTGGAAAGAAAATGGCATGTGTTTTGCCTTTCCCTGCCGATATAATATATTTGTACCAGGATTCCCGTTTTTGTTTTCCTCCCAAGATAATATTCAGAGAATAGAACCATTGACAGAGAAGGTTCCACAATTTTAAGCCAGCGACCTTTACTTCAGATCCCTGGAGAACTTTTGAAAAAGTCTAGTCCACCGCAGTAAAACTGAATGAAAGCCATCTCGATTCAAAATGCTTTGGTGGAAATCCCCCTGATCATCATCATCGTACACACATCCTATCCTTTTCGGTGATGCAACATTTAAATGAGAATTTCAATGGAGAAAGATACGGGAACAATGCTCGCTTAGTTTTCACCCCATAGTGTTTCCCTAAAACGTAAACTGACAGGGTGAAGTTTTCATTGCTCTTTGGTATTTCCTGAAAAAAAAACTTGTATGAAAATTGCATCTTGTTTTTTTACCGTATCGGAGAAACTTTTCCGGGTTTTCTGGTGTCTCTCTTTAGAAATTCATTTATGCAGACACCTTTCAAAACCGTGCCTGCATAAAAAATCTTTATAACGTTATTACCTAACTCTACGTGCGTAGTTTCTTGCGTAAAAAACTCTTCCCATGTTCGCAACTGGGGACGAAAGGGTGGACAAATTATCTTAGTGAAAGTAAGAAAACCGGGTACTTTATTTTATAGCGATCACACAATTGAGAAATAATATCAGGATCTATTTTGAATTCTTCGGGAATTCCAGCAGGTATGATCGTTTTAAAAAAGTTGACCAATTTGGAAAAGACCGTTCCTAACTCCCAATGCGGTGTCAGCTTCCATTTGTGATAGATTTCTCCCCCACGTACACCATGTGCCGTTTATGCGAGGAAACATTTAAAAGTACAATTATTTTCGAATCATAAAACCAAGAATGATGAAAATATGGTGCGACAGCTCTAAAAAACTGCACAAAAAGATCACACTCGCTCGTTTCCTATGGTGCATGAAAATAGAGAAAGCGCATCAGTGTGACAGCTTTTCCAAACTAAATCTTTTATAAACCGATTTGCGTAAAAATGGGAGCCGCTTTTCTTCACTTTGGTTGGATACTTCATTTTCTTTCACTCAGATTTATTTCACACCTCTGTAAGAATGTTAAAACCTTCTTTTCAGTGTGCAGAAAACGAAAAAAGACTCTTCTCAGTATATCAAAATTATGGAGGAATGTATGAAAGCATTTTGAATGAGAGCTCAATTGGGACTAGGGAAGGAATGTTGTGGGGCTTCACCCATGGTATCATTTTCACTCCCATCCCTTTCTCTTTTAACAAGCGCACCTTGTACATCAAGCTTAGCACTGTTTTCACGTGAGGGAGAAAAGTATTTCCTTGAAACTGTGACGATATCATGTACACACCTCTGCTAATGCAAAATATGATGGAAACATAATTCGATACGACGTAAAAGACTCTGGAGGGATTTCGTCGTGAAAGAAAATCCTATTTCTCTTCATTTCTCCTTTTTATATCAATGCCTGCCTACAATCCTCACCAGAATCAAACGATATCACAAGGCAACACTACACAAGAGACAAGACTAGAATGCATCTTTGGAAACCTTTAAATAGATGAGTCCTTCCGAGACTTGTATAATTCTGATTTATTTAAAGACATAGTATCTGTATAATATAGTTATCACATGACCATTAACACATTGACTAATTCAAAACTTGTAACTAAACACACGTGATTGAGTAAGATTCTAATCGGTAGATTAATGTACTAAGAACGAACGAACTCGCATGCAAAAAAATAATACGACATTTTTTAAGCACTGAAATCTCAAATGTTTGACAACACGCAGAATGAAATACGAATACATGAGGACCACAAGATCTAGAGACATTGTTCGTTACAAGCTCAAATTGCGACGCGTCTTCTAAATACAATAAAAATTAGGTATCTATCAAAAAATTAGTAGGCTTTTAAACACCAACTGCATTGTACTTTTGGATTATTTGTTCCGATGGTATTCCGCTTGAGATTCGCCGTCATCGCAATCACTACAAAACCACGGATGTCCTTTTCGCTTAGGAGAAATCCTCATCGGTGTATCCAGACACTGAAAATGGAACTCAAGGTGGCATTTGTCACACCTGCAATGCAAACAAAAAG
Organism: Salina celebensis; assembly: GCA_036561885.1. NCBI lineage: Eukaryota > Metazoa > Arthropoda > Collembola > Entomobryomorpha > Paronellidae > Salina > Salina celebensis. The sequence continues at coordinate 2,366 of JAAXOA010001623.1, forward strand.
CAAGAGATAAGTAAGCAAGCCTTCAAATTAGTACGATAATGCAATTAATTCATTTGATTCATTACATGACGAGTTGAATCTTGCTATCAGTTTTGGTGCATTTGGCGCAGACACTCGTTGAAGCGTAAACGTTAGAACTGGAAGAAAGTGGTGCTGGTGGAGGCATAGAGGATGAATCCGGAATCGAAACTGTAGGAGCATCTATGTATTGGAGTCGTATCACATTTTCACTATTTCCCGATTCATTTGTACTACCACCAGACGACAAAGTCATGGAATTTTCATGTTGTGATAAGCCTCTAGAATTGTGATTGGTAGATGAGTAAAAGTTGTGGACCGACGAATTCATACTGTAGCTTGATTCAGAAGATGCCGGGCCATCCAGAAGGAAACTAGTGTCGACCGTTACCATTTCTCCTGAATTAATGCCTGATCCCATTTGTTTTCCCTGCATTATACTCTGATGTTGTTCCGGTGCAAGCTGCCTGCTCATCGACGATATCTAAAAATACAGTAATTCAAGTTGTTAATATATATACTAAGAAAATTCCCAAAATCCCGTGTTTTCCAATCCAAAGCATACGTTTTAGAAAAATCTTACCCCTTGTAAAAGTGTTGACGGTTCAGCTGGTTTCATATCACAACGGCCATTTTCCAGTCCACCACTTGACACCGCTTCGATAATGCTATCAACGTTGTTCGGTGGTCCCTGCATTTGGGCGTTAGAAGAAATACGCTTACGTTTCTTGGGTGGCACGGACTTGTCCTTCTCTTTTTCCTCCGTATTTACCGGTGGACTTGTTGGAATTACTTGGGTCAATGTCGACGAAACTGATGATGAACTTTTTCTTTTCTTCGTAATTTTAGCTGTTCCATTCTGCAAACCTTTGAGTTTACTACTGTCGAAAAGTTGACTAGTAACTTTTTCCATACATTGTGCCACATTCTCTTCCCTGTGCGCAGCAATAGGTAGGCGACATTAAACTTGACGAGTTTCGTTGTTTATCAATTTTCTTAGGTTTTTTCTTGTCTACTTCCGTAGGTCCGTTTGGTGCTTGCACAATGGCATTTGGAACTTCTTTCTTCTTCCGAGTTTTCTTAACTTTTGCAGTTGTCATACTATCGGTGTCTTGTTTTACTTCTAGAATCGGAACAGGTTTATTCTGACCCGCAGTACTTCCATCCGGAGTCTTCTTCTTCCTCGGTTTTTTCACTTTAACTTTGTCCACCCCAACAATTATGCCATTAGAGTCAGGAATAACGATTTCACTTTTAACTTCATCACCGATTATTAACGTCTGCAGCAAGTTTTATCTTTCGTTTACGGGGTTTTTTCGGTGATATCGAGACGGAGTTTTCTGCATCAGCCTCGCTTGCGGTGGAGTCATGCATACCGTTAACCTTGATATGGAGAGCAGGTGATCTTGAAATTTCAACTTTTAAAGGAGAATCCAGAAGAGCTCCATCTTCGTTTTTGGGACGTTTTGCCTTCGAGATCCCGGTTTTGGTTTTGGTCGTCGACGCAATTCTCTTCTTCTTAGGCTTTGACAGAATATCTGGAGGTAATGGAATATTCAGCGCCACGGGGGAATCCAGTGATGTATTACTCGCTATTACGTTGGCAGGATGATCCGTTATTTGCGGTCCATTTACTACTGGATGTGGAACTGATGGAAATAGGTTTGACACTGGGGCTACAGGCACATTGCTACCACTACGACGTCTTCGATTGGTAGGGCTGCTGGCAGGTAGTGCGACGGGAGAACTAGCGGTGATGGTATTCACAATTCCATCGTAGACTTTTATCTAGAAAGTAATAGTTTCATTAAATATTCATCAATTGATAAGTGAACTGGGATATACCAATGCACTCATATTCAATTTTACCTCGGGCGAACTTAAGGCGCTCGGAGTGGTCTTCTGAGATCGCTTGGGTGGTGGCGATTTGCTGTTATCTGCTTCGGGTGTGCCATTATCTGAGTCGTCCGATCCTCTGTATTTTCTTGGTTTGTGAATTTTAGTTCTTCCTCTAAGAGTTCTGGGTGCTTCTGTATCAACTCCACTTTCTGTGTTTTCTGGAGGACCCTCACAACAATCTGAACACATCCTGCAAGTAATACGTATTAGATTAGACATATTAACTTCTATCATCTATAGGTTGAATGCATTATTGTGCAATCATTGGCAAAATTCTTACCATCCACATAAGCGTGACCGTTTTGGCATTCGAGTCAGTGGTGGATCCAAACAGCTCAGATGGTAGTTTCTCTTGCATTTATCACAACGGGTTATAAGATGTGGTCGATCAGATTTGGAACAGGTATCACATACGGCAACTGCGAGCTTAGCTGCGTTTAAAATAAGAAAATACAATTTACAATTGAAACCAATAGTTGAGAATTTCTTCTAGTAAAGTAAACAAAACTGTACCAGGGCGTGAAGGGGATGGGGATAAAACCCTATTCTTGTTCGACTTTTTAGCTGCCGATGATCTTCGTGGCTTTGGAGATTTACTTTCACTCCTTGACGAGTTAGGACTTTTTCTTCTACCACCCGACAGCTCTTTGGGTTTAACCATGGAATGCAATTTAGACGTTAACTTTTTCTCTCCGATATAACCATAAGTTAAAATATTCGCAAGGGATTCCAAAGTTTGCGAAACTGACTCAGTTTCTTCGCTCATTGCCATCTGGTTAACCATGTGCGTTTCCCATACGTCTTTCAGAGCAATTTCTTTGTCCATCAGTTCCTCATTCTCCTTAACCGATTGCTCATACTGCTCCACCAAGCTATTTATTCTATCCTCCCGGTCTGCATAGTAGGCTGAGAATTCTACACTCATCGCTGGCAACACATTGTGCTTCTTCCTAACATTCGTCACAATTCTCTCGTGTTTGGCTTCCAATTGCAGAGCTGGCAAATCATCCCCTAATCTATCCATTTTACGAACAAAGTCATCTCCAAACTTAGCTGACGTGTGCAACAGTCTTTGCTTTCTACTTCCACTAGTCCAGGAAGAGGGTAAATTACGTGGAAGGTTATCTCCTACTTGGTCTGTCAGCTCTTGTGATAAAGGTACTCTTTCTAAGGAAGTTAAGTATTGAGCTCCTCTTAGTGCAGTCTTTTGGCGAACTTTATTAAGTTTTCGAAGTATCCGGGCTTGATCAGTGTTAGACTCTGATGGAAGTCCTTCGGTTTCCTTCCTCTCTTTCTTGATACGCAGCTGCTCTTGAAGTGTGTTAAATAAACGAATTCGTCGCCTGAAACCAAGTGTCACGCGCCATTAATAACAATCATTCAACAACTTCATGTCTAAATTATTTACGAACTTACTTCATAGTTTCCCTATTTGTATGTAACTTGCAGGACAGGTAGTACGGGTCAGCTTCCGTGAAGTCCACCTGATTAAGATCGGAGAGAAGACCCAATTGTTGAGCGCATGTAGCATGAAAATAAGTTTTGCACATGCCAGCATCGCAAGGAATAACAATGCCGGTATGCGCTTGCCGCTCATCGTCGCAAGCTGCACAACTATGAGCTCCCCAACGGGTGTAGTGTAGTTCCAAAAGATCAATGCTTGAGTCGTTATGTACTACAACTCCCTGCGTGTACATTGCACAAACCAAGTGCACCCATCGTCCAGTTTTAGATTCTTTGAAAAGTCCCCCTGAAAAAATCAACCAACAGAAAAAACAAAATCGTTATATTTTCCACAAAACTTCAATGGGCGTTACAAACAATGTATTTACCTTTCACTGGGCAAAGCTCACAATACGTTGTGTCAATTCCGCTTTTGCAAACATCGCAAAACCACGGCTCCGTACAGCTGGAAGAACCTGAACCACTGGAAATGCTAACATTGTCCTGAGATATTCCGTAGCATCCTGAAATTAGAAATTAATTGATCCATGTAATAAATCGGTAAAAGTATCAGATGCCATCCAGTGTCCCATCACACCGTGTGTATCAAATACAATTAATGTTATTACCTTCATGAACAGAAATGCCGCAAGAATCACACTCTACAATTTCGTTCAAGTCATCACTTTTATCGCCGAGACAATGTGAACAGATTGGCTTCGAGACTTCAATCTAGAAATAAGCAAGAAATTATTACCATTATGATGACAGACACAGATAAACGAAAGAAAGCATAAATTCATCTCACTCCTAATCAATGTACTCACTTGATTCCTATTTTCCTTTTGACTAATGGAAGCACTTTCAATTAAACTGAAGATTGATCGCCGTTTCGGTTCACTCTTTTCTTTTCTCTTTTTCTTCTCGGTAGAGCTCTTTTTACTAGCTAGCTTCGCTTTCCTACCAAGTACAACTTTCTTAGCTTTTGACACTTTCTTCCCAACTGTTTTCGCTGATTTTTTCACTGACGCACTTTTGGCTTTTGCACTAGACTTAGGGTTTTTGGCTTTAACAGTTTTAGCTGCGCCTTTCTTTTGCCTAGCATTTTCACTATTCTTTTTAATTTTCCGTTTTCTCTTTACTGGTCGCTTTGCTGGAAAATCATTAGCTTCATTTAGTTTCTCTAAAGTCTCACGAAGTGCTGACTTCTTTTTTGAATCTTCTTCGTCTGAATCTGAGCCTTGTGAATCCTCATTACTCGATTCATCCTCGTCATCATCACTCCCACTACTTGAGTTGGCGTCGCTGTTGGAGTCTGAACCAGATTCTTGGTCGGCTTCATTCTTCTCTTGGTAGTCCTCATCGTCCGATTCATCGCTATCATCATCGCCGTTCTCATCCCCCGCTTTACTATCGTTAGAGGCTTCACTCTCTTCTATACTTCCGGCTGAGTCGGAGTCTTCATCCTCGCAATCAAAGTCAGGGTCGTCACTTTCATCCTGTATCGTAGACTGCAACAGATCTTCAACGTTTTTAGGTCGAATTGGTCGTTTTCCCGTTGACTCCCTTTCAACTAAAAACAAATTATCATAATTAATACATTTTACAAAAACTTATTACTTTTTTTTTAACGAACGCCTTTAATTTTCATTTCAAGACTTACTCATTGTGCGTACAAGAAAGTCAACTCCACCACCAGCTCCTGCCTGAGGAACTGGCTGAGCTTGAGAAGCTTTCTTTGACATAGCTTTGGGTTGATACACAGTGGCTTTTAATTAAAAGTTTGTATTTTTCACTTTCACTGGCACAAACAACAACACCCTCGAATTGGTTTCTTTCTCAAATGATTACTATAATCTTGAGATGGTCGCACAAGTAATCACTTGCACTCACTTGCACATTTAAAAATGACTACTAAAACCCACATGTTGATTTTTGATGCATTCCGTTCTGCGCATTGTCTTGCGTCTCCCTCCTCATTTGAATCCCTGACAGGCGAAAAAACAGTTTTTCAATTGTTCCTCCAAATGAAACCTGCAATACATAGAAAACATTTATACTTTGTTACATTAAGTACAATTCAGAATTACACGTTTTATTTCTTTAGCATAATATTTAATATGGTCTGAGTCTACTTTAAAAAGTTTACCCTGAGCGGTCATTTACGTTTGTACGCAATTTGTATCTCATCATGAAAAATCAAATATTTTATTTGTTTACATTACGCTGCTTTCTTCGAAAAAATTATGTTTATTCTGAGTAGACACCAACATAAAGCATGTGTACGACCGAATGCTAGTAAGTTGTTCTCTAATCTCTATATCACATGTGAAACAAAAAAAAAATGAAATGAGGACTATGAGGAGTCACTTCTCTATTGCCAACATCTACCACAAAACGCTTATAAAACACCTCCCCAACTTGACAAATCGATACAAACCGCAACAGTTTTCACGTACAAACGAAAATGAAATTAACTTTGATTTAAAAACATTTGCTTGCATTACGAGTGTCAAGGCCTTTGCACTTTGAGAGTAACCTGTCTAGTGTCTACAGCTAATTTGCCACTTGGTTTACACGCGCAAAAAAAATCTTTATTTCACGTGGGCAGAAAAAGTATAACACATTATAACGATCCACAAATTTACACACCTATATTATTCTAAGAAAAATATAAGTGAGGACAACGTTGCAAATTTTATGCATTTGTTACCTGTTTTTTCCCTTCAAACTATAAAACTTAGCTTTTAGTTCTATTTTCACTTGAACGAAGTCATCAACTAGCATCTTTCATGTCGCAAATTCAACTTGATACTAAAAACTCCTGGTTGAAGATTACATAGTGGCTGAGAAGTGGTGTTGTTTGCCATTGCTGGTTTTACGTAGTGGAAGAAGGTGACAAAAAGGAGTAGCAGCGAGGTATCAACGAGAGCTCTATGCTCTTCCATGAAGAAACTCTTTCAAAAAGACACTATACTTTCAACCTTTTTTCTCTCAAAAAAATAAGAAATCTACACACTTCCTCCACAAGGCACCCAGCAGAATGAAAATGTACCAAAAAGGCAAATATAAAACCCAGCGAACACCCAAACTTCTAGTCAGTAGTCGGGAACTCTGAGGAGGTGAAATTTACTGCCTCCTTTTTCGCCTCAACATGTCTCTCGCACTTACAAAAACAACACTGTGAAGCTGCAAAGTACTCATACTCCGAAATGCATTGTTACAGGGTCCTAGTTGCAGGAGCTTTAAACAAACTCCGCTAAAATGTATGTGGATACACAACGGATCTTATTTTTAAACTTTAAATCCCTACATATCGAAGTACCTAGCACATACTAAAACCAAATCTGTCTTTCATATCTTCCTGTTGATAATGTACCCCAAAATCAAGTTTAAAACTCATTCCTCACAAATCAACAAAATTAAGCAAACACTCACCTTTTCAATTACCTCACGCATTTCAAACAGGCCAACATTTGTAATCGTTTATAAACAATTTAATCACAATTTCTAAATTATCCGTAGGCGCATACCTGACTTGTTAGTCAATTCATTTTACACACACTAGCAATGAACGTGTACTCAATAAAAAGAACCAAGTCACACTGCAATCAAGTGCAAAAAAGGTTACACACACACGCTGTTGTTCGTTAAACAAGAAAAAATAATATTATGATGTTGTCTATCGTACTTACTAATTTCAACTGGTCGTTTTTTTGTTTAAAAAACTATAAGCAAGAAAGGGATCTTGGTTTTGAGAAGCATTCCTTCATTCCTACTCTGTCCTACACTTGAACTGAATTACTCACAATGTTACATCATTCCGTAATATTTTATTCCATTTTCTGCTAGGAAAACGTATCTAGTCTACATCTCCGGTTGAGTTAGAGTACACCAGTGTAATATGAATGGATGGTTCGGGTATGTGTTGCTTGTTGTGTAGCCCAAGCGTGAATGGGAGACAAGAGGTTTTAACACATTTGAGACAGGCCATGTTTCGAAGAGCACTGTTCGAGTATTGAGAATCACACTCGAGCGCTTTTTTTTACTCTCTTTGCAGCGAAAACCGCGGTCGCTGTTTGCTTGTTTTCATTCTGGAGGAGAGGAAGTATAAAAAAGAGAAAATTGGAAGGGCTGCGGTATGTGATGGATTTCCGGATTTTTTGTTTATGCAAAATTCTATATAAAACTATGAATGGGAAATTAGTGTGAGAAAAGTTAACGCAAAGCGATTGGAAGGTTTCAGTATTTTTTATTATTAGCGCAAGATTGACTATGTACAATACATTAAATAAATGGGAATTTGGGATGCGAACTTTCGTTAGGTCTTGTTAGTTTCTTGGATGTTTGCTGAATTTTGAAGAAACTTGGACTGTGAAGGTTCCAGGGGAGGGGAATATTTCCTGGAGGGGCGACAAAGTAGTCTTCCTCTGTGATTGATGCATTCTTGATAATTTTCTCTCTGCTGCAATTCTCCGTTGTGTCTTCGCGCAAATGAAGTGACCTGTATAAAGAATGAATGAATTAGTAGTATAGTACACAGTTCCCGAAAATAATTTTCTATTATGACAAGTTGAAGCTCTTACTGATCCTCCAAGACAGTGAAAAGTGGTTCAACACCCTCCGTATTCACCTCCATCAATTGGTCCGCAAACTTGATAGCTTCAGTCAACCTTTTTACGGCCTCTTCACTATCAAAATCAACTAAACTTGTCCTCTCCAAATGATGTAGCAATTGTTGGTCCAGTTTTGGAAAGTCTGGATTGTCAGTTTCTCTACTCCTTTCTGATGATCCAGACGTGCAGTAATAACTTCCATGTTGAATACTTTGGATCCTAAATCTAAGTTCTCCTAATAAGACGGAATTTCCAAGAAATTGTTTTTGTAGAACAAGGAGCCGCCGGAAATTCATGTTTATATTTTGCTTTTGTTTGGAAAACAAGCGAGACAGTCAATGCGATGAATGACGACAGCAGCTCCACATGGGCTTCACTACTGGAGCAGCAGCGATCTCAGCTCATACCAACAGCGGTTCCATATAGGTTGCAAAGCTGCTGTTCTTGATGTATTGCATATGCTCGGCTCACTCACATCACATAGTAAAATTGCATATTGCAAGATTAAGATTGATGCAAAAATGCAATGATGAGATTTTTATGCACGATTAATTTATGCAAAATTAAAATCGATGCGTTTTTCTTCAAGCTTTTCATCTAATTGTTTTTATATACACACACAATTTATCTGCACAGTATACATATTTTTATAGGCAGTCAAAATTCCTAAATTCCACACATCCATTAATTACATACATACACAATTACACAGAGTCACACACACGTACATATCATTTACACACACTCAAAATATTACTCAGTTCCGTTCTGTTAACTTGTAATTTTGCTGTAATTTTATAGTCAATGTAATGAAAACAACGTACATGATAAAACACTACAAAACAACAAATTCCAGAGCAATACGGGAAACACAACGGGGGTTGGTTGATAAAAAAAGTGATGTTTCTTTTTACCATTGACATATTACAGTGTGATTTTATTTCTCAAAATCAAGAAAAAGATTTAAGTTAGGACAGTGGAATTAATAAGTTCATGAGCGTTTAGCAATCAAGAAATTCGAAGACTGAATTTTGTTCTTTCACTACAGAAGAAACAATTTCGCTACATAACGCGATGTCTTTGGCAAATTATTTTAAACAGTACATAATCATGATTATATACATTCGTTAAAGTATATATTAAATGGTAAATCTAGAAAGATGAGTATCTGTGTAGCTCTATGAAATGAAAAGTTGTTGTAAGTCGTGAGTGTATATTTAAACTTTTTACGTTAGACAAGATAACCAATGAAGTTGTTCAAGAGTAAAGATTTAAGAGACAAAGGAAAGAGGTTCCAATTAAATAGGTTTTTTCTAGAGAAAACAAAGTAACCCCTATAGCTCTCATCCGGTAGACTAAAAAGAGTTTACTGCTATTATTGGAAACACAACCTATTTTGCAAACAAAGGATTCCTTATTTCTGAAGGTTTCTTCTCGGCGAAGAAGTTGCGAAGAACGAGTACTTGACCAATAGCAATGACGAGAACGGCGATTGTCTCAAGGGATGACCATATCAATACTCTAAAGATTAAAAAAGGAATGGAAATGATATAGTGAATCGTTTACGAAGAAAAAGTTACATGTTTACAAATAAAGGGATGTGTTTGTCTGTACCTCTCGTTAAGTTCCTCTGCTCGTTTTCTTCCTTGTGCCTCCCTGAGACGGTGGTGGGTTTGGTAATCAATTACACTATTGAGATTTTCATGAATTTGTTGTGCAGAGGACTCCAGCTATACAAACAAAACAAATAGTTTTCTCTTATTTAGATCCGTTTGTATCACATGAAAGAAGTTCTTCAAAGCCGTATTCTATTCGTTTTCCATGTACGTGCAAAAATATCTGGGCCATTTTACCTGAGTCAATGCTGTGGCGTGTTCTCCTAATCCTGGAAGAGGGGATTCATCTCCAACTTGCAAGTCCAAATAAATTAACTTGTGAGAAAATGTTGAAAATTCATTAGAGAAGCATATGGTATACACTCCTGCTACATCAGGCACCCACTGAAACGTATCGTACTGTTTCTTGATTTCCTTGTAGATAATTTGCTTATTTGGAGCTTCAATGCTGACGTCAACATCGTAGTGTCCTCCAGTTACAACCTTTATTGGTAAAAATACAAAAGAGAAAGTTGAACTCATACAATATTGAGAAATGCCGTTAAAATAGAATAAAAGATCACGATTAACAAACTTTACCTGGAACTCAAATGTTGTCTGAACACCTTTTTGAATTTCCTCGTGAAAGCACTCTTTGGCGTTATCTNGTTGTCTGAACACCTTTTTGAATTTCCTCGTGAAAGCACTCTTTGGCGTTATCTGGAAGTTCAAATGTTAACTCGACGGAGGATACATTGGAGGGTGTAATTAGAAGCGTTATAAGCACAGCGGTCCAAAACACAAGATAAGACATTCCAGGAACCCCAAAATGACTCAGACTTAGTTTCATTATGTTGTTGGTGTTTGTCATTCTTTTATTTATATTTTAAGGGCCTTTTGACTAGTTACTGAATTAGTTCAGTTTCCTCTTAAAACACAGATCTCTGGCTTTCTGAAATACATGAAGATTGTACAATTTTTTTAATCAAAATTGTCATCTATCTATTATCAATATTTCAAACTTATAAAGTTTCTTTACCTTCGGCAGAGACCTCCGCTTTCAACTTTTTGTAATCTAATTTTACGATTTTGTTTTCACAATTCACAACTCACTTCAACTGAAAAATCTACAAAACAGCTTTTCCAACTGAACAACACTTTAATTAATTTAAACTCAGTCTGTTCTTCGTTTAACTTTTTTTCTGGGGGTGGTCATCATCTGGGTAAACGCGTATCAAGTTTCTACCCTAGAAAACGAAAATAAGCTGCTCATTACAATCCACATAAAATATTAATACACAGAACAATTAACAGTAACAAAAATTTCAACTCACCATTGAACATTTATCAATTGTAATTTACTCTTCGCTAATTACCGTGAAACACCGTAGTCCTCTGCATGTCAAAACCAAGAAAAGCTGATGAGGATTTTACATGGTAAAGATGCTGTATAGATAGGAAAAGGTGACGTGTCGGCCAAAGAAATTTTAAAAATAGCGACTAACCGCTCGATATTTTGTACTCGTGGGGCGACGTGAGAAGAATGACGGAACGGTGGCGCATACACTGCGGATGTGTGGAGTTGCTCGCGCAGATGATTTCGTCACTTGTTTCCAAATGCAATGCACTACAGTTCTCGGATTGGCTCACTACTCAAGCAGTGGATATATCCCGACCCCGACTCAGGAGCATCTCAAAGTTTGTTTATGCTTTTGCGGCAGCTCATTGTTTTCATAGCCGTTCATCCACATGTACGATTTTTACTTGACCAAGTTCTTTAGTTTTAAATTCTTATTTTTAGCAAACAATCAGTATCAAACAATTTGATCGCGTTTTAAAATTTCAACGGAACTTACTGAGCTGTTAAGTGAAAACACGTCACAAGTTTACAATAAAAAGTAGATTTGTATTCTTTTGTGGGCACTTCAAATTAAAGTTTTTGTGTTAAGTCCACAGTCAACAGTGGCACAGACCAACAATTCGTTATTTAACCAAAATAATAAAATAGACATGAGTAATTGACGTGTCCGCAATATTTTGACAAGTTTAAGTTAATTGCGTGGCTGTCTCGTTCAAGAGGTGGAATTTAGATAGTTGGTAGGAGATGGAATTCGATGAGGAGTTAGAGGTAAACCATAGATTTTTGTTATCTTCTTTTCGAAAGCATTAAAGCATTGATCCTTAATTTAATTAAAGCAAGGCGTCTGACGTTAATTGATTTGTCTTATACTTAAGGCTGTACCTTTTAACATCGAATGTGACGCTGACGACTTTTGGACAGAAAAACCTTCAGTAGTGCGGTCACCAGAGGAGGGTGACAACAAGAAGAATGGTATGGAATATATAATATGTGTACATAAAAGTGTTACACATAGTTTTCCGTAACTTTAATGTTCTCTTTTCTTATTTTGCATTGACACAGATTTCAAGACAAGGCCTGACAATGACGATAAGGTCGACGAGGCGGATACGGAAATGGACGATGAATTTGACTGCCTTTTTACGCAGATAGAAGACCCCCCGGAAGAAACTAAAAGCTATGCAGCTGCAGGCTTATCGGAAGCTAAACAAAATCTTCCAAAGTATCAGACACCTACACCTCAGCTTCAAAACCAGATCAATAGTAAAAAGCGTCCTAATGCACTAACCACCGAGGAAACTTTGCCATTCTTCTTGACTCAAGAAAACTCTAGTTCTGAGCCACCTGCCAAACGTAATTTTCCCGGTCCCGCTGGAGCTCTTCCAACTCTTCAAAACGGAAAATTTCGGTTTTCCAAGGATATGAACTCCAATCCATCTCAAGTGCCCATGATCAGAAAATTATCTGCACCTACTGAAACCGGCAGAAAATTGACAAGTGAAGATTCTTTTGTGAAAGCAGAGGAACAACTTTTGAATAAGGCTCCTTGGAAGGCTTTATCACGGACTCTCAATCTGAATCTCAAAGACAAATCCAACTTGCTAAACACAGTCAACATTAAATGGGCGAAAGATGTGGCATCTACATTGTCTAGCGAAGATTTTAAAATTCCATTTTTAGCTTTGGTAGTAACTGGACAGTTGGAAGCCGCTGTCTCAGGCAAATTTAAAAATAGAACTAAAAATCCCGTTGCCAGATGCATGGATCCGTCTGGAGCTGTAGTAGCCGCATTTAATCATCCATTTGTGGACACATTCGCTGCCATGATTCAACCTGGTACCGCATTGGCTTTGCGTGGTGTAAGTTTCCATCAGCATTCAATATTTTACCATCGTCCTGAAGTATTGAACAACTTTACATGAATTTGTTTATTTCAATTTCAGTGCACATTCACCCGTGTAGGAGGCACAATTGTGCTTAATGTCAGGAAGAAGAATTTGGCGTGTTTGGCCACATCTCTTGAAATAGAGCCACCTGAAAGCTCGCAAGGACGCACTC
>JAAXOA010001624.1:0-15354 GCA_036561885.1 Salina celebensis
GTTGAAAATTGGAGAAAAATATGTTCCCGACTTTTTTGTATACTCTTTTGTTATTTTAAATCTTACATGTGCGTCAAATATTAAAACAATAACACTGCGAAACAAATAAAAAAAGAAAATATGTTAATAAAATGTTTTTAAAATTGTGTTTTTATTATTTTTCTAATTCCTGCTCACTTCTAGTTTACATACATGACACAGGGAAATTCATAATTGGAAATACGACGATTGAGTCACTAATCTATACTTTTTGTTTCCAATTTTTTTGGAATTTATAATAAATTTTCTCTTGAAGAATAAAGTGAATCAATGCGCTCCCATTTTGTATTTCAAAAATGTTATCTCTAATGTATTTTTCGATTCCAGTGTATCCTTTGAAGCTGCACTTGCTTCAATTACATATTGAAAAACTGTCTTTTCCCATCAAATCATAGAGATAACTAGTCTGGAGTTAACCGTAAAAACGACTAACAATTCATAAAACATCACTTAATTATCAAACCCGAGTAGTTCTTGATTAGGAAGAACTTCTCGGTGCAACGAATTCAGTGTAGAGGCCGAATATAATCCCGATTTGAGGAGATTCCACATGCCTTCGATAGGACTTGGAGTGTTTAACGGCATGACAGTACCTAGGGAACAAATCAGGGTTAGATCCAAGCATAAGTGTAAATTCAAAGATAATTTTATAATCATACTTATGAAAGAATGCCAGACAGATGTTCTTCAAATCTTCCATTCCAGCACCATGAGCAATCAAAAGGTCATCTAGGACGGTGTCCACAGTTGGCTGGAAGTTTTCCTTGATGGCTGCATCGCACAGATTCTTCAACTCCACCATTCCGTACTTCTTAGCCAGGGCCAGTAACTTTGCGGCTTTTCCGCGAGTTTTGAGCAGACCAGTTTCTCCCTCGTAGACGTAATCCAATAAACCCTGGACAACATCGTCATCAAAAGCAGATGCGTCAACAAATATACGCTGGCCTTTGCTTCGAAGCATATTAACAGGAAACATTGCCGGACACACCACTATATAAAACAATCGAAGTGCACATAAGTAAATATGATTTCTATTACATGTTACATTATGTTTTAACTGTTTGTGACTGATTACCTTGCAGAAAATCTGCATGTGCTCTAAACTCCTTGTTGGCAGCCTTGACAGTCACATCTTCAGGAATCGAGTTGCGAAAAAACTTCAAAATTTCCAGTTTCTTTTGATCTGTTGCAGTTGCCGGGTGAAGGGTTGTGGGTACGGTTACAAGTAACGGTCCTTGATCAGGTCCTTCGTTCGGTCCCAGACTGATCAACAAGTGGACGGTCAAGGCATCGTTCTTCAACAAGTTGTGAAGAGGATCTGCGATCGTTTCAGTGGAAGCAATAGGGTACCATTCTTTATGGTTTCCTTTCTCCATTAGTCGCGGACCTTTGGTATGAGCTAAACAAACACTACTCATTGAAATTTTCCTAGTTATTATGAAAGTAACCTTGTTTTAATTTGTATACTTACGGAATGTGAGTTCGCCAGTAGCCCTCACTAAACTGAAGTCACAGATGATAGGAACCTTGCCGCAGGCAGGTGCCGTTCCAAAATCAACCACCTCCAAAAAATAGCCAAAGTAATGTTTTCGAAACACCTGCCTTCTTGGGTATACGCCAAGTCGCCTAGTGACCAGAAACAGATTTTATATACTTCAATTACGATTCAAATTTATCAACCAATCTTGAGTCGTGACTAAATAAACTGGACAGATTACCATTTGTGATTGCTTTTAGATCCTGCCTGGAACACGCCCGAAATCACCACATCAGCCTTTGCCAACACCGCAGTGTTTGCCATACTGGAATAATTTTCGATGGTCCATGTCAGTTTAAAACTTTCGGGGTCATCCTACAAAAACAGTAATAACTTTAATTACCTAACCGACAAAGTAATGAAATTATTTTCATGTAAGGATACTTATTAAAATTACTTCTTCACTTACACTGATTGATTCAACAATTACTGGATGACAGTAGACACTTTCACGGTTTTTTGTTAAAACATCCATGTGGTCCACTCGGCAACACAACCGCTCTAAAAACGCCGTTTGTCGGTTTCTAGTCTCGACTACGAATAAATCGCAAATATAGGAGTTTGTTTCACTGTGTCCGTGACCGTACATTTAAAAATGAAGTTTATATGAAAAACAGTCAGCCTTTATATTAGGAATTATACGTAAAAAAAATTTGGGGATTTTGGTGTGTGTATGTTTATCCAGTAAATAGTGCTACGTTTTGAGTGATCATATTTAAATTGGTATGCCATGAAATATTTTTAAGAGTTAAAATACTGCGACGTCCATTTGCATTTATATACTGTTCTGATTAATGACTTGTATTTTAATTAACTTTTAAGTTATTCAGGTTCTAAAATATATGTAAAGACATGGCATAATTGTTTTAAATAGAATCCCAAAGAGTTCATAAATTATAATCACTAGAAATACTTGAGGCTGGAATAGAATTGAACTAGACAGAATTTTATAATGTCTCCTTGGGTCCTGTCAAATTTGGTCGAAATCGTTCAAACGGCACGATGTGGAGAGAGTCTACAGAGAGACGGACAGACATACAGACGCAGTTAGCGATTCGATTGCTTCCTAAATAAGTTCATACCGTTGGCCGTAGTTCAAATTAAGGTGCGTAATTTCAATCATCGTCAGTTCAAGTCAAATCAATCAAATATTTTGTAAGGGTTTCAAATGACGTTAAATAAATTAAATTAAATTAAATCAATCAAAAGGACTGCTTATTTCATCTCATATCGTAAGATTTCAGATTAAGAGCCGGTCATAAAATAGGCTTACTAAATGCAATTAGTCATAATGTTCAATCGTATATTTACAATAAATCTCGACTTTTGTAGACCGAAAATGATTGAAAACTGGAAAAATACGAAAATTTGCAAATGAAATTTTGGGTACATCTAAAAGAACTGTATTGTATTCAAAATTATGTAAAATTAGACGCTGCAGGTCGTCTAGAACTTTTAAGGCACAGACAAAGTGACAAAGTGAACGGTGGAAGAGAAACAAATCTGAATGGCATGAAAACTACCTGAATTGTTGTAACGCGAAGTAGTTAAGTCCTCTTTGATTTACATTATACTTACAGAGGGGACAAAAATTATTCAAATGAGGCTAGCATTGTTATTGATTCCTTCCTTCCTTTCCTTTCCCTGTGCTTCCTTCTTTCCCTTTCTGTGCACTAGATGCTCAGGCAAATTTGAATGATACGAGATTTTTCTTCATTTCTCTTTAGTCTCTGACTAGCAGTTTTGTCTATTTCCTGCTTGAACTTGTGTTTTCATTTTTAAAAACAGACAAATTGATTTTTACAAAATAATTTAATCCATTTTCCCGTTCCAAATTCCATCAATCCCACTTACTATATTGCGTCAGATTCAGTTGATTCTTGGCGTATTGCATTCAGACAAGCCTACCATTTGTGAACCGATTCTTGTTAACTACCGTGTTCCAGTCGGTGTGCATAATACCGGAACAGTCAGTGATTCTTGGGTAAAAAATATTTAAAACGATTTCTTGTCGTATATGTATTTCTAACACGCGATAAATTTTGATTTATTTTGCGCTACTTCCCAGATTTAAAAAAAATCAGGGGGAATCCTGAAAGGAATCTGCACCAACGTGTTGCTTACAGGTTGGTAAGACTACTTCAATAAAATGTAGTTTAATATTTCATGCTTGTTTGAATTCAAATGTGACATTTGCGGTAAAGGGTTTAATCGGAAGGAGTATCCAGAACGCCACAAAATGAGCGACAGCAAAGGAAATCGTCACGAGTGCTGTATGTGTCAGAAAACGTTCTCGCGGAAATCCCATCTTGAAGCCCACCTCTGCAGTCATACCAGGGAGCGGTCCTTCTTTTGTGGGATTTGTGACGCAGAAATTTCTACCTCCTATAGTTTGAACATGCATAAAAAGGTCCACAGCAACCTGAGGGACTTCAAATGTGTGATGTGCGGAGCAACTTTCATCCAGAAAGGGAGTCTTAACTCCCACATTCGCACCCATAGTGTAGAACGACATTTCGCGTGTAAAATTTGTGGTGCCCGTTTCAAGTCCTCTTCTAGTCGGCGAAATCATGAGAAGACGCACAGCCGCCGGAAGGACTTCAAATGTGTCATGTGTAAGAAAATGTCAAGATTAAAGCGCATCTTGATATCCACCTTCGGACCCATACCAGGGAGCGGCCCTTCTTTTGTGGGATTTGTCATGCTTAATTCAGCGTCACAGCCAATTTGAAAAGACACGAAAAGAATGTGAGTTATGTGAAGAAGCGTTCAAGCATAAATCTGCCCTTGAGAGCCATATTCGCTATCATACCGGCGAGCGTCCATTCATCTGTGGAATATGTGGCGTACGATTTAGGCCCTCTACCGGTCTGCAGCATCATGAGATGACTCACAGCAACCGGAAAAACTTCAGTTGTGTCTGTTGTCCGAAAACATTTTATTGTCAGAGTAAACTTAACGAGCACGTTCATTTCTGTCACACCAATGAACGCCCATATTTCTGCAGGGTCTGTGACAAAGAATTCAAACGAAACAATATTCTCCGCAAACATGTGCAGAAGGAACATTGATGTAAATGTAAGGGGATTTAAAAGGTAACTGGTAGCCGTTATTCTAACCCGTCGCCAATCAGTTTTTGTTAAATTTGTAAGTAGTTATAACTAACATAATCCCTAAGTACTAGTACCTATAATTGAGGTTTCTGAGGAAGGTTGGTTAAGCCACGAAGTTTAGTTAATTGAATCTAGTTTGTAGTACTCGTGTAGTCAATTTCCGTTAGTCATAATCTGTAATCAAGTTATACATAATCTGAAAAGTTTTGTTAAATAAATTCATTAATTCAAACAAAGTTGATGCCGTAAAACAAAAACAGGAGTATTTCCACCATTCATGCCGTACTAGTTCATATTAGCGACCCACTTTCTTTTCTGCAAATATCATGTAAACCTTAATGAATCGTTACAAATCAACAATCCGAGGCCATGATTAAAATTGCTTAGCCCAACCTAATTCCCCCGCATGAAACTCCTTGACAAAGAAACAATATTGAAACCACATTTTGTAACTGAAAAATGTGAAATTTGGAATAACGGTGACAGGCATGGATTTCTTATAATTTTCAGCAAAAACTCATTTGTGATTCTTGAGTAAAAGACTTGAGTATATAATCCGTAAAAATTCATACTATGAGCTGGTTTTTAGCCTTACCCACATGTCAGAATAAGTTAATTATTTCTTGATTATTAAATCGCTCAAGATTGTATTTGTGCAAACGGCGCTTCGATTTAATTTGAGCTGAATATCTTTTCGAATCGGAAATACGGGTTTTTTGATGAAATGTCGAAGTGACAGTAACGTGTCTTGGATGTAACGTTGTTGTTTTCTACAGAAATCCCGTGTTGGAACGTTTTAAAAACACGAATGTTTGACATGAATGACGAAACACCTAATGATAGTACAGCTATAAAATCCAGTTATAATGCACGTCTTGTCATCAAAATTAAGTTCAAACCAGGAAACACATCATCGAACCGAATTTTGTAAGCGCCTTTCCATGACGTCGCACGCCATACAAACAGGTTAGGTCCGAATGGGCACCTGCCTACGGGTCATCGTCACACCCGCAACACTCCCGATTCCGCTGGATTTAACATGGGCTTCCCAATGATAGGTCACCTGACCATATTTGACACCATCCAAGCTCAGGATTGACATGGTCCACCCAAAGATATGTCATTGAGCAGTCCTACCCAAGCCGGTTCCAGTGGTATGTAATACGCCATGTAAAAACACACTGTCATGCAACTGGACAATATATCTATCTTAATGCATTTCCAAGTTTCCCGTATTACATACACAGGACTTGACAGAAGCATGCTTGTCCTTTCGCCAACTGCGTATGCAAGTTTTTCTGCATAATTTCTCACACAAACGTTTGATGTTAAAAATGTGGAATTGAAATGTCTGTTTAAAACAGAAGTGTAAATATGCTTAAACCTTTTGAAATGTTTTTAATCATAATCATTCCCTGTGCATACACTCAGCAGCATTATGAATATTAAGCTCGTTGTCAGAAAACCGGGGGTCATGACTTACTTTCTAAATGCATTTTGTTTCTCACTAGCGGTTGACCAGCAGCAACTCAATGTGCACCCAAGCTAAATGACTCACACACTCCCGTAACAATGTTCTTTTTTGTCTATTCATAATACTGACCAGTAAAGGCTGCAATGTAGGACCTGAATCGGAAACAAGGCCTGCATTGTTGTTGGATAACGTTTCCTGAGTATTTTTCCGTTTTGTCATGATTTCTGAAATGATTCTAATAGTGAAAAATCATGTTTGTTAACGCTTTCTATGCTGCACATTAGGCTGGCCTCAATTTTCAATCATTTTTAGTTCAGAAGTTGGCCTACTTCCGAGCTGGCCAGTTGTGTGTATGCGGGAGCTCCGATTGAACATTTCGGTTTTAAACATCAGTTTCTAAAATGGAGTCGTTACAGTGTGTAGTTTATCTAGCATTAGTAGTTAATTGCAATTCATTTCCATTTACAAATGACATGTTCCCTTCAAAAATAGCTGGAGACTTTAACGCCTGCTTTCAAGCATCTATGATGAAAGTTACCGAGGAAGATGACACTTTAGCTCATCTTGTAAATCCACAAACGGACATTTCAAGTAAGTACATATTTGAACGGATTTCATTATATTGCTGTTAAGAAAGATTGTTTATTTAAAGATTGTATTTTATTTTTAAAATGGCCAAGGTTTAGCAGCAAGTTTACCAAAGCCGAATGTTAACTACGACGAGATTCCTACTGAGTTTGTGGAGAAAGCATTTGACGGAGATGGTTCTTTATTGCAAGTCCTTGCGGACAACAATATATCAATTAGTCATGATCTGGGCTCTAAAAACACTCAAATAGATTTGGATGTGGCCTTGACGTTGAAGCCCCTTGAAAATGGAAAAATTAGATATTTGCTGTTTACCAAGGAAAAGTATGAAAGAAAATTTTAAAGACTGGTTTACACTATATAAATATGTATGGTATAAAAACCGTTGTTCTCTTTTATCGTCTTCCAGCAAAAACCAGTATCAAGTTCTGCCTGCAGATGGAAGTATTTGGTCCAAGTGGCGACCGGAGAGAAAAACGAAGATTTTGATTCATGGCTTGACTTCCGCCATTTGGCTGTCTCCACTAGTGAATATATGGTCGCAGTATCTGTTTGAAATAAAAAATGGTAAGAGAATCTTCAGTTTATGTGTGGTGCTCTTGNCCATTTGGCTGTCTCCACTAGTGAATATATGGTCGCAGTATCTGTTTGAAATAAAAAATGGTAAGAGAATCTTCAGTTTATGTGTGGTGCTCTTGTTCCCTCAGTAAGTCAAGTGTTATTAATGTTTCATCAACGGTTATAATGTGATTGTATTAGCATACCTTATGAAAAGTGCGGATGCTCATCGGTACAACGTTATTGTGGTAGACTGGACATCACTATCAACAGTTCCACTTTCTCGCTACCCTGATGCCGCCTTAGCTACAAAAGAAGCAGGTAAGAGATCAAAATGAAAATGCGAGGACTGGCAATTGACCTTGTTGTGCCTTTTAAACTCTTTATATTCTTGTACAGGAGAGGATCTTGCCAAATTGCTCATTAAGCTGAAGGATTCCTATCATATTCAGAACTGGGGCGATGTGCACTTGTTAGGCCATTCATTAGGGGCCCACGTGGCAGGTAATCTTTAGTCTTGGAGTGTACTTAATTTCAATTATGAAAGTATTTTGATGCATGCATATTTTATGCAGGAATTGCTGGAAACATTCTGCGCAAGTATGGACAGTCTTACATGCTTCATAGGATTACAGGTTAGTGTTTTATATCCAAATATCTGTTGCGTTATTCAGATCAGGCCTATAAAATACGTGCCTTTGTTATTATTATTTTCTATTTAGGTCTGGACCCGGCGGGATTATGCTTCGACACTAATTCTGGAACAGCAGAGGACTTGGAAACTATGCTGGACACAAGTGATGCATATTTTGTTGACGTAAGTGTTTAGAAGCTTCCTGGTAACGTTCTGATTGTACTTTTAAGTGTTATGCCTAAATACGCTAATTCTGTTACTATCTTCCAGATCATTCACACAAACATGGGGAACATAGTACACAGTGTGGCAGGACGATACGGAAGTCAAATGCAAACTGGCCATGCCGACTTTTACCGTATGTATTACGCAATCATTTGTGAAATTATGTTTAGTAACTTAATAAAAAATGCTTTTAATCTGTTCAATATTTATATAGCCAACGGGGGCGAAGTTCAGCCTGGATGTAACTTTCTAGGAGATCGGTGTAAGTCAATATATTAACGTAAAGCCAATTTTTATTAAACTTCAAAGAAATCTCTTGAAAAACTTATTGTGATTTTGATTTTTTTTCCAGTGGATTTCTGTAGTCACCAGAAATCTGTTGTGTTTTTTGCAAAATCGATTTGGGACACAAATATTGCCTGTCCTTGTTCAAGCTGGGATATATTTCGTTCCAATGTCTGCAACTGTAATTCTGACACTGGTGGATATTTTATGGGAGAACATTGCAAGTCGACGTAAGTGTTTTTTTCTTCTTTCTCTCCCTCTTTCATCTGAACTTCTAATCTTGTTTTCATTTTTCGTCAATGTCTTTCCAAAAAAACATTATTGTCTTTTTTTTCTTCCAGGGCTCGAGGAAAATTCTTTCTCAACATGTCTCTATAACAAAGTTATTTATTTTTTTCGATGTATTTATTTTTTCGTCATGTTCCAATTTATTTATAAACTTGTACAATATCTAGTGTTAAAAGGAAATGCTATCGGGCAAAAATTGTGTTCTCTGTAGGTAGCCAAACTGCATAGAATATAGTTGTGACAGTTTTATAGGACTGGATTCAGTAATTTAATATTTTTGTATTTCACAAGACGCCATCAGCCAAAAAACTGTGTGCACATGATTACAAAAATATGTTTGCACTAAGAATTTCAATTTCAACAAGGCCTGTGTGCTCTGCCCATTGTCTAGTGAGCATAAAAGAGATTATGAAATGCATTAAAACATAAAAACTAAAAATCACCTAAAAAATTTCGAATTACTTGGGACGATATTTTAGTGTCAAGGCTGAGCCAGCAAATTGGATGATTCAAGTAAATAAAATGCACTTTTTTATTAGTTTTTATTTTGTTTGGTAGTAATATCCTTTAGGATTGTATTATTTGAGGGTACCCACAGGAGACATTCCTGACACAGTTTCGTGCATACACAACAGTTTTCATTATTGACTAGCTTCAGCTTTTTCAAAAACTGTTTAAGAATTATAAACTCAACCCGTTTTTCTGTCTTTCCATTATCCACTCGCAAATACCAACAGAAAAACACATGCCCGTGCAAACCAAAATGGAATACCTAACCTAACCATTGCAACATTTTCATAACGTGTGCAAAAGTTACTATGGTCACTGTCGAAATATTTACTTTCCAGGTTTTGTAGCATGTACCTTGTGAACAATACATACAAGGGAGAATCCCTGAATGGTAGTGCTACTTTTAACAAATCTGGTTTTGTTGTTCTTCTGCTTAATGTTTCACATAGGAAAAAAGGAAGTATCATATTATCCCTTTAGTACAAAATAAAACTGTCATTTCTTTCAGTACTCCTTACACACACACACCCAACCGAGAGAGAGGAAGAGCAAAGTATAAAAAATGCTGGAAAAAAATTTAAGTAATGAATACTGAACAGACTTGACTGGAAGGAAGTTGAACCAAATTATTATGTATTTTTTTATGTTGTTGTTTCACAAGTAATACAATAACTACTAAAATGGGTCATAAACTACATTCACATATGTAAAATAGGAGAGAAGAAGATTAAAAAGTTTAAGGATAGCTACAGATAGGGAAATGTGTACTCCGAGAGTTGCCAGGCTCCATAAAGAGGTGAACACAACGACGCAATCAATGTGTTTCTGTCATAAAGTACCTACGAACGAGATTATGGAAAAGTTTGAGCAACCTTTTCCAGTCTCTTCAGAGCCGAGCTGAGAAGCAAAGCAGACATGAGTGTGTCTTGTATAATCATATTTTGCTTTTTCGACTTTGTTTTTGAATACTGTGTCAAATTGTAAATTTCGTTGGACTACTAAGTATTTACAAGTTGGAAAGTTTGAAACTTTGACAGACCCGGGAAACAAACTCGAAAAGCTTAAAATGATCTTTGTAGGGTACTTTTTGAGTCACTTCGTCCAAACAAATATGCTATACCCTCAACCGTAACTTTATGTAAGAGCGTATGTGATGCTTCATAATAAGCCGCATGTAATCATAATCATTGTTTAGAATAAGCTCAAAACATGAAAAATTGAAATCCCAATAATAGAAGCCGGAATAATTCCCTGGGTTGCTGTTGTTGTACATTCACAGCAAGAGAATCGAGAATATGACGTGATACGCAACTTTCATGATGTTTATCGCCAACACATTGTTATCTATTTTTGACAAAATGTGACTCATACAAGGTAGATATTTTGTACCTAACGGTAGTAAAGTATAGGAAAACTATTGAAAACTTAAAACTTGAATACCTTGCTTGACTAAAGAATTTTTATAAAAATCATAAAATCATGTACCAATCAAAAAATCTCAACAAAAATAAATCCATCTAAAGCGTAACGCAGAGAGGTCTCAGATTTGATTTCTGTAACGCATTCAATGTATTACCAGAGTTGACAGGAGTATCAGAAACGAAAAAACACACACGATAAAACCAACAAAACCGTTAGTCGTTTGGCTTTTTCCCCTTTCATTCTCTGTTTTCTCCTTGAGTTCTTATGGGATTATCCGGCCTATTTCTCCCCTGAAAAATATATATCATTGGGCAGAAGAAAAAAAAAACAGTCAAACCAGCAGTTTTCTCCCGCATATAGTAGACTCATGCAAGTGGACATTACAAGCTTGATCCTTTCGGGAAATCTTTGTGACTGCTCCGGTGCTAGACTCTGTTTTTTTTCTCGTACAGGTCCTTTTATGACACTGGACAGACTCACTAAGTCAGTGAAAAAAGTCTCTATGCTATCAATACAATTCACTGACAGTTCATTTAGACACACAAAATGAAACTTTTTTTTTGCTGGTGAGCATTAATCCCATATTCGCATTCCGTATAATTCACTGTGTCAAGTCGATTTTAATGGAAGAACAAAGCAAATATAATGGAACGTAACTGTAACTAGTTAGAAAGAGGACGAAAAAAAGGATCATTCAGTTGGACAGACGTTCCTGTTCGCTTTCTCTTCCCAAAATAACTACTCCCCAAATACACCAACTTTTTTTCATGGACTTTCTCCTCTTGTAAATACTCAGACGCAACTTATGAGATGTTAGTCATAAACTGCTGCGTTAGCCGTTTCCACTTGTTCTCATCAAAAGTTATTACGACAGAGTCTACCCTAAAAAAAGAACTGGAAGGGCCCTAAGACCAAAATAAAATACACACCGGTTTCCAACTTCATTGGAATCACTTCGTGAGCTTGCTTGGCTTCAAGTAAATTAAAAATACGCTTCATGTTTTATTAGAGGGGCTAAAAAAGGCATTCCTTGCTGTAAAACATCTTTTGATTTTGGATAAGTTGCTAGGATGGCAACTGGAATTTATTTAGAGCAAATGTTTTGAGCGGAACAAAAATGCAATGGTACAAAACCAAATATATTTTTAAAACTTTGTCACCTTGAAAATCTTATGTAAATTTGTAATATCTATCGTAATTTCTTATCATTTATGTATACTCAAATATTATTGGAATGCCATTGACGTTCTTTATTATGCAATACCTAGCCTTTTTTTTGCTTTATGGTCGATAGTCACACACATCCACACGTTTTTTGCGATGACCACAATTGCCTTTTGTGCTGAGTAGTTGTATCCTGCGTCCCACGTTCTTTTCTTACAACTTTGATACACTTTTAATAAGTTGAAGTGTATCTGTCTGAAACATTTTTGATAAAAAGGAGTTTGGAATCAAGTCAGCATTACTTTTGAAGAAACTAAAAAATTGGGTTATACAGTAGTTTCGTGACAATGACAATGTCAAATAAAATCTGACATACTTTTATTAGGTGTGTCAGGAGTCAGGAAGAGTTTACGAGATCGATGTTGTTCTTAAGGTATGAATTCTTTCATTCATTTTAAGTGTAAAGTGCGAATTCGCCGTGTTATGAGTTTGTCAGGATATTTTACAAACCCTTTTTATCAATGGGAATGTCTTCCAGTACCCTGATGAAGCTTAGCATGAAACTCCCGCAAATCTCCGGGTGTTGGCTAATCTTTACCAGGTTTTTTATATGTACCCGTTGATAAGCATGTTTCCAAGAGAAGGCTCGCCACAGCTTCCATTTTTTGTAGCCTCCACTTAGCCCACGTTAAATACACTTTTCAAAATGATGAAGTATCTAGCCATTTAATTATGTCAAGAGGCCATTTTCCCTTTACAATACTTTATGATCTCAACATCCACCCTTTTTTCCTGTGCAACTCGCACCACTGGTGTATTCTCTTGGAAAAAATAACTTCAAAAAGTTTTTTATGCAAACCACTAAAGCTAATCAGGATGGTAAAATAAAATTCTACTTCTTCACAATAGCATAACCTAATTCTGTATGGGTTTCAACTATATTGCAAAAAATAATGGGTTTGCAGATTGTAAACCGGAGTTTATGATTTTTCGCAATACTTTTTGTAGACTTACATAAATACATCTATATTTCTATAGAGAGGCTTTCATTTCTCATATTTGTTCATTTTATCAAAGAGCTTCTTGGGCAACTAGCGTTTTCATCATAGAGCTTGAGGGCTTATCTCAAAGAGATTTGTTGTAAAACTAATTAATTCAAGCGGACGCCTATAGCTATTATATAAAGTGAATGTATTAGCAGCGAATGGAGAGAGCTGAAACCAGCCAAGGACTGTAGCATTGCGAAAAAGTTCCTAAAACCATCTTCGTATTGAAATACCAACATGAACAATTTCCTTTTTAACTAGTTCCAAGTTGTCAATCCCAATCTCTCATTAATTGAAGCCTAATTGCAAAAGAATTGATTTAGAAAGCACTGATTGACTGAGCCTATGGTGGCAGACCTCAGTTGCTACATCCTTTGCAAACCTTCACAAAGAGTGCTTCTCTTTGTATTTATACTATGATTTTAGCTATTACAATTTTTTAATGAGAACACTTGCAACTGGTAGTCCAATTGTGATTCTTGGAAGTTGGATTAGTTGAAAGCTTCAAAATATTCCATTCAAGCTCGGGTCTTTAAGAATTTAATGGTGAATGCAAAAGGACGTGCCAGTCCTGAAGAAATTGTAAGTCTGTTTGAAAGATTTGGGGTGTAAAGGAAGGGAACAGATCTAAAAAACAAGTTGATTTTATAGCAAAGCACTTCAAAACGTTTTAGCATGGATGAACTTGGGCTTCCAGGTGGTTTATTGGGCAACAAAATATACATGATTAGTAGTTTTTGCAAGGACTTCTTTGTGTGTCAACATGCTGCAGTACAAAAGTTCTGCGTCACTTTTTTCAGTACAATCAGTGAGGTTTTTATTATTATCAGACAATGTTATTCTTTCTTTGTTCTTAACTTTTTCTCTCATGCCCACACTTTTTTATTTCATGGCAAAGTAATGAGCGCATTTAAATGAGGACACAAAGAGTTGAAAAGACAAACATGCTTCTTTCTCTTGCCATTTCCAATGGTTTGTATCGCCTGAGCTGGCAATTCTGGTATGGTTTGGTGTCCAAATGACCCTTAAATTCTGATTTATTGAAGATTCCGTGGAAGAGTGTATATTTCATTTATGGTAGTATTTTTTTGTATAATAACGTATTATATGATACCTCTTCTATGGTGCCTCAGCTTTGTTGCATAACACGTAGGCTCTTCTTTCGCAAATGGGATAACCTTATTCAATTTCCATGCCCACTTGAGAGAGACACAATACTAAAACAACTATGGTATATTTTTTTGTATATATTTCAAGTGGAAAAAGTGATTCGCCAGAAAAATAGACGTGAAAAGAGTTGAAAACTCATTCAGTGCTGTAATTCAATCTCTTATTCCCCTGTATAAATGGCCTTAAGCTTTTTCACGACTTATAGTCTCTTTAAGGGTCATTCCAAGAAATGAAGAGTTTTTTTTTTTTGGTTGGATGTAAAGGAATGAGGGTAAGGAAATAGACTTAAGGTAAGTCTCAAAATCCACTGTTTTCCTTCCCTCTTTTCACTAGTGTGTGTGGCAATCTGCCGTAAGTAATTCTTGTATTTTCCCTACCATCTTCTGACAGTCTTGCTTTGTTAGCATTTGTACCACCAAGAAAAAAAAATGGCACGCAAAGCAAAAGGAGAAAAGCAGGGCTTTTCACCCCAAAAACTCTTGACTTTTTTTTTTCTTTAGGAGTGGGAGTACCATTTTCCTTTCGAGATGGCTGTACGACACAGTCTCGCTATAGTATACTTTTTTTGGTTCCTTGTTGAGCTTTTGGTTTTAGTTGGTCGCTTTGCTAAAAGTAAATCAAATTCAGTCGTTTAACCCGCTACTCATGGTGTTCTTGTTGAATTTTATAGCTGGCTTAACTTTCACAGCCAACAAAATGGGCACTCAATCACTTGCCAGCTTTCTTCCACTTTCTCCAGTATTGTTAGAGGAAAAAAACGTGTGCTACTAACACATACTCCTTATTTAATATTGTGCCCTGGAATGTACAGGAGGAAAAAATAGCTATCTAGTAGTGAGATAAAAGTTATATTATTTTTGGGCAGTTTCTAGATGGATAATAATAAGTTTATAGGGAATGTGGACGCATGATATAGACATTTTTTTTTCAAGACTGCCGTTGAACAAAAAGCAATATTTTTTCAAGGAGGAGGAAGTCTTTCTACATTCACTTTAGCTGCAACGCATCTGTATCTGTTACATGACTACTGCCGCACAAATGTCCCATTTTTTTAAAAAAGAAAGTAGTTACGTCACCCCCTCCCCTCTCTAAAGATACTAGCAAAAATTATGGATGATAGTGTGAGGATACAAGACTGTATGCAAACAGCCAGGAGACTGGTTTTAAGCTAGAATTGAGAAGAAACGGTTCCTTTTAGTTATTTAACATGACAGTAAACGGAGAGTATGACGGTACCACTGGTCCCCATGGCCTCCCATTTCTTCCTTATCCCAAGTGAACACTACACTCCAATTTTCTTC
>JAAXOA010001625.1:0-15346 GCA_036561885.1 Salina celebensis
ATATAATTATTCTAGTCTAATAACATTATTTATGCACATATTTTAGTCTTATGATTGGTTTTTAAAAATATAAACTCAATTAACAATTATCAAGTCATTGTTATAGTTTGGTGGCTGTAATACCGTTGTTGTGTGAGGTCACTGCCATTTTTCAATTTTGTACGATAATGTGTTCCCGGTCGGGAATTGCCCAAGTCGGTCATTTTCACCAATCTCTATAGTTTTTACTGCGAGTACGGAAAAATCTCAACGGACAAAATGACGAGGAGTAGGAATGAGCTGAGAACTGCACATTTGACTTGGATTGTAGATCATGTA
This sequence comes from Salina celebensis, assembly GCA_036561885.1. Classification (NCBI taxonomy): domain Eukaryota; kingdom Metazoa; phylum Arthropoda; class Collembola; order Entomobryomorpha; family Paronellidae; genus Salina; species Salina celebensis. Next base: position 319 of record JAAXOA010001625.1, read on the forward strand.
ACAAAGGTCGTTTGAGCGTCTCGGTACAACACTCTGATATCTTTAAGGAGTGGCAACTGAGTGAGCCACACACCAAATCGGCTTCATCACTTCAAAGCGTGCGATGTCTTGCCTGACCTTTAACCCGCCAATGCCGAAACCGATACATTCACATGCCTTGGTGTAAAGAAGGAGTTAAGAGTTCACACCCCTACAAGATGAGTCTTGTAAATATGAAAGAATTTTGCGTCGCATTTTCGCACCGAGATAAAAATAATCTCCAAGCCCAAAATCATTTTTCAAGTCTTGCCGTCCAAGTGTCAAAAACGATGACGTTTAATTGATATGGGTTTTTAATAAACCATTAGTTACAGATAATAAGTTCATTCAAAGCTATGTTGCAATTGCATCACTTTCTTCACTTTTTCTTTACTTTGAAGATTTTTTGAGTCTACTCGGTTTCAACATTTTGATACCTTGATTCCTGGCCTTTTTTGAAATATCTATATAAGCAGCGGCCATCTATCAGTTCCATATCAAATATCGCGCAAGTAGTGTGTAGATCTCTTCAACTACTTTCACTCAAATGTAACTAAATACTAATTTCCCCACTAAATATTTACAGTCGTCATAAAGAGATGGATAAAACCACAAATCAGGCAAATCATCGTGATCCTGAAAATGTGCATTCGGATTTCTCCGATTTTTCAGATGATGAATATAGCACTAGCGAGGATATTGTTAGCAGAGACTTTTTGATAAACCCATCAAATGTAAGTTCTCATTTATATAATTAAGCGAAAACTAACTTAAAGACGGTTTAATTTGTATATTAACAACTTCTAACCTTATAGGAACGAAAGGGATGGAAGGGATATGTTGGAATTTGCTTAGCATTCCTGGCCAGTTTGCAAATGGCCTTGACCTTACTTATTGCCAAGAACTTGAATAAGTATCATCCATTCATGATAAGCTTCTGGAAATCCCAAGGAATGCTACTTATCAGTCCAGTCTTCTTATATCTGATTGTTGTGCGTAAAAAGAATCTGTTTAGTGAACTCTGGCCACTTTCAAAGGCCGGAAATCGACAGAGTGCGGTGGTTATGTTGGTAAGCAATCAATAATTCTGCTGAAGTTCTTCTGGTTATTAAACATCATTCATTTGATCTGCATATTACGTTCATAGATGCGTTGTATATCGTCAGCGTGTGTTCGTATACTCCAAATATACTCAATTCATTACATCAGCGTTGCGGATTCAGCAACGATTACCTCAAGTACAGTAAGTACTAAAAATCAATTTAATTCGCATTTCATTTTAAATGCAAATAAATAAATTATATACTATACTGATTTACATAGCCAGTATTCGTGACCTTAGCGTCACACGCCTTTCTCGGGGAAAAATCTGGAGTAGTTCCGGTAATATGCGGCATTGTCACCATGATTGGTGTCATATTTGTAACACGCCCTCCACTCCTTGCGACTACCCTTCATTACTATGCAACGTCACATACTGAATACAACTTGGACACCTTGGTAGGCTTTTAAATCATAAAAATGCCGGTTGATCTAGAAATAACATTTAACACGTCCTATTTTGTTTCGGGTTTTCCTAGTTTGGGTCCAGTATGGCTGTTGGATGTATGATGTGTCTAGTCATTTCGTTTACCACCCTGAGGGGCCTTAAAAATGTTCACTTCACAGTAACTATCCTTTGTACTGGCATCTGGGGATCCGTCCAAGCTGGTATTATGTCTGCCGCAATTTCACGTTTTGAATTGCCCCATAATCAGCACGATTGGATACTGGTGGGGGCGATAGTCATTTTATCTTTTACATCACAAATTTGTGCTACAATGGCCTTCCAGTACGAAGAAGCGGGCACAGTAGCCCTTTGTAGGACTTCCGATGTAGTCTTCGCGTTTATTTGGCAGTATCTTCTCACGGGAGTATTACCAGATCGCATTAGGTGAATAGATAAAATATCAGATTGCGTCATAATATGTAATATGATTTTAACAAATGGTTTTTTACAGTTTAATAGGAAGTTCGATTGTCTTTTTCGGAGTGCTTCTGGCCTCCATTCGCAAATACCTCATGGAGCTACCTGTTGAGAATGAATCAAGACGTTTTTTGTTTTTTATGTTGAAGTAAAATACTCGTCAATTTTTTTTTGTGATATTTTGTAAATATGTATGATCTTAAACAATAGTCATAAATAAGTAATGGAAGACTTTTACTAGATCGTCACCTGCACTATATAATTCATGACCACATCGTAATGATAAAAATATATATAATGGTATTTTAGATATCGCAACTCTTCTGTATATAAATCGTCCTATCACTAAAATTCTGAATATTTATCCTAATTAGGAAACATCGTGATTATAGCTAAAAGTTTTTGAGATATTTAAGAAATGAAAAATTATTGCTCAAGTCTGATTGCTGGATTTAGAAATGACTATATTGAGGTATATTTCCATTAAAAATTGATTCATACAGCAACGATGACAATTACAAAGTAAACGGTTCTGGTTAAGTTGACTCATATTATCGGTCTTTTAAGTCCATCCTGCTGCCAGCAGATAGCTCTCTAAGTTCCACGCTATTCAATCCATTCCTTGTTCTTTAACCGTTGCTTCGTGGAGCGTTTTACACGCTACTATGATTTAAATCAAAAAATGTTACATTTGTAAGAAAATGACAGATAGCTTTAGTAATTGGAGACTTATCATGCAATTTAAGTTATAGCACAATAAAATTTGCAAACAAACAAATACTTTTTCACTGCTTGGAAGAACTGTACTGAGATTTTAGACCCTACGATACGAATACGTGTTTAGAATTTTCTATATCAATTTAATGCCACTCCTAAAATTTACACTGATAGTAGAGTTTAGTATTTAGAAAAATTGAAAACCTCAAGTGTATGATTACGAACTAGTACGAAAATAGACAAAAATAATACGAAAACTTTATTTCACAAAAAAATATTTAAACTACCTGAACAGAGCTGCAATCGAGGCAAAAAGTCTTTCGTGAAAAAAGGAGTTTAGTGCGCACGTTCTTCAAGAGAAGTCCTCGGTTTTCATGAAATATTGTGTCGAACATTTATTTCTGCAGACAAATGTCAATGAGAATTTCTCCAGCTTAGTCATATATGAAACATCGTGCTTGTCTCTAAGAATGTTAAACTTAATCATTAAGAGTTTTATTTTAATGTTTGTAGTAATGCGAACTAATAACCAGAGACATCATTTGCATGGGAACTGCAAAGTAGTCTAACGAATAAAAAAAGAAGGCTTTTCGGCAGTTTTATACTGCTCATTGCAGTATTTGGCCAATTTAAGCATTTAATATTTCAAATGCAAACTACTGACGTTAAGCCTATTGTTTTCATGGATTATGAGTTTGAAATTGTTAAATAATAAACGTTATTCAGATGCAGTGAAATTCCCATATGATAGCTCATTTACAAAGTACTTAAAAGAATTTATAAGAAAGAGGAATCTTTGCAATAAGATAGTGTTTTAAGAAAATAAATTCTGCGCACACGTTTAAATTTGAAATAAATTGTACGCGTTTTTTGACTGCGACATTGTCCTTTAAGCCAGTTCAGAAAAAAATGCTATATATATATAAATTGACTCCAGTGGGACTATAAATTGACTCCAGTTCCAGTTATGTTATGACGAGCATGCATGGTATGGTCAGGGGCGGCAAAGCAAGCAACGGCAAGCTATTAGTGTAAATGTTGTATTTAAAGTACTTAATTTAATTTGAATACAATGTACATAGTACGCTTTGATCGACCCTTCAATTCAAGCTATTCTGGGTAAAACACTTGCATCAAAACCATTGAATAAAGGAAGTGACATATATAACATTTCTCGAAAACCCCTTCTCCAAGTAGAATTTCATAAAATTTCTCATATGCATATGGCCTTGGAGACATCTTTAAGCCTAATCACTGGTACGAACGTAACGTAATGCAGTTTTGTCTATTTAGTAAATTATTTATTTAAAACGCATTCAGCAATTAAAATTCTGCACATAGTCAGAATCTTCAATACTCAATTGGCAAGTTCAACACTCCGTGAACTAAGTGTTTTACATAAACCAAAAAGCTATGTTTCATCAAGGTCACTTTAATTGCTCAAGCAATTGACGTAACTGACACTTAGTTTTATGGAGTCAAATACATTCAGTACGATATTTGCATTTATAAGAAAAAACTTTGCAATATGCAGGTTAATTCTTTCAGAACAGGTCTTTCACGATGCTTGAAAAATTGAAATGATAGGGGTAACTATACAATGAAATAACCTTAAATGCTTATCCTGTATTTACAGGGAAGACGTGTTTACGCAAACCGTTAAGATTTGAAAACAATTTACATGTTGAGCTTTCAAACTGCGGTGAGGAAGTATAAGACATATCAGGAGGAACCTATTTCTTATAGAATGCACTATGCAGCAAATACAAAGCCCGGATAGCTAAAAATTGTTTCCCCAAAGCAAAGAGAAGTCAAAAACACTTCCAAACCTAATCACTGGTAAGTAGGTCATGCATTTTTGCTCATTTAGTAAACCATTATACATTAACTAAGCCATTAAAACCCTCCATGTAGTACGTCTTTTCATTATTAAATTGATAAGTTCAATATTCTAATCGCCAACGTGTTTCACGAAAATGCAATTAACAATTTATCATAAGTGCCAATATTAGTGCCATTAATAAAACCAAAGAATTATAGAGACCAGCATGCAAAATTGTCCTTGGAAACATCTTGATGTTACATAATCCACCTTTGTAAATTTCGTAAATAACTTAATATCAATTTAGCCATTAAAATTCCACACGTAGTCAATATTCTCAATATAAAAATTAAATTGTCAAGTTCAACATTCTTAGAGCCTACGTGTATTACCAAGGAACAATAAGCAATTCATCATCAAGGACACTCTAATTACAAAAGCGATTGACGTCACTCAAACTCTTGGTTTGAGATACTAAAACACTTTCAGTTCGATATTAACTTACAACTTCAAGTTGAAAACATCGCCAGCTAAAACTCTCAAAGTTCACCATTTAAAAACTTCATTTTAGACAAATATTAACAATCTAAAATGGCCATTTTTACCATTTTGCAGTGTCTGGTCCTTTTAATGCTGAGCCACCATACAACCAGTGAAAGCGAAAGCGAGTGCGACTGGTTTAGTCCTTGCGATGTCAACAAAGATTTTGTAATATTATTTGACGAGTTCCAAGCAATGGAAGACCTCTGGGCGACCCAAGTTTTTGTATCAAAGCTGGGCCGAACTCTGCGCTCTTACTCCGAAGACAACCGCGTAGCAGTTGGTACTTTCACCGAAATAATAAGTACCATTGAAGACTCCCAACATCGCCAACGATACGCTTTCGAACAGGTCATTCTGGACATGGATATAACTCCATCCCCGCAGTCAAACTTGGGAGCTGCTGTAAAGCTGATCGAGACTTTACTCAAGTCACCTCACAAATTTTTATCTGTTTTATATATCGTCACCAGCAGGGGTAAGGACGACGCCGACAATGCTGAAATTTTAAAAAACGCCAAATCTATCCCAAAGTTTGCTACTAACTTCTCCGCATACGCTCTTGGGATTGGGGACAAGCCCCGGGACGACATTCTTGCTGCCCTTACTGCAGATGTTGATGGAAAGTCTGAAGGTCGTGTTTGGAGATTGCCGTCTGTTGACAACATTGAAGACCTTGAATCTCGCCTAGTCACTAAGCTCTTATGTGATTCAGACATGTAAGTGTGCATCAATGTGTAAATACGTATTTCAGTATTCCGATCCGTTTTGTATTGAAATCGTTGTTTTTTCAGATCTGTACAGAATGGGTTTATTACAGTCTTTGCTGGAGAGGATTTTACAGGTAGGGAAAATGTGAAGGCTACAAACACGACTTAACATGGCCATTTCTTCGTTATTCCGAGAGCAGCATAGAATGAGAGTGGTTGTGTTGGTTACTTTACAGGAAATTCTACCCAGTTCAAGCCCACTGAGTCTTGTACAGCATTTAACAGCTTGCTAAAGACTGGAAAACCAAAGTCAGTGCGAAACAATGGTCTTTGCATCTCATTGTTTTACGACTCGTCTTGCCTTCAGTATCAGGAGACAATTTTGGAAAATCAAAATGGAAAACAGAAAATGGTCTCATACAGCAGTTACTCGGGGAATTATGCAAAGCTGTGTGAGAGGTAAAGTGCCAGTTACTATATGGTTGGCGCAATGCATAGTTATTCATTGTTTTTTATTTGTTACGTGCAGCGCTGGCCCTGTCGATAAGAGAACCGATCCTATTAGTTGGTACACAGAATATAACCAACGAGGTAACAACTGCCTTTTAAGACCTAGTAATCAATTTGGCGCCTGAGAATAATATCCAAATTGATTCTTAAACATAGGTACTGAGAAGAAAGTGGCTGTGGCTCCCTATCGAACCTGTGTGAGCTTGCCAGAAGGAGAAAGGAAGGAAATGCAGTCTATTTATCCCAAAAACAATTGTGTTATATTGTACGACACACTCGACTGTACTCCAACTAACATTAGTCAAAGAGTTTCACGTGACTTGAAAAACTTTGACGATATGCTAATTAAGAAATCTGTACAATCTATGATGTTTTGTAACTAAACAAGATGTCCGCCAGTATTCCAGGTTGCAATACGCTATCATGATAATGGGACAACCCCAATTTGTCTCTTTTGCCCAGGCATGAAACTAAATCCTTTAAATTTTGTAACTAAACACCATCCTCAAGGGTTTAATAAAAGCAACTTTTAAATATTTTACTATCCATAATGAAATCACTCGAAACTGGTCGTATTCTTCGATGAGACATGTCTAGTGTATTGAATATCTTATTGCTACTGGAACGCACATATTCGATTTCTTAGCGCTTCAGTATATCTTTCAATCTGAATAATTCATGTGTCTGTCTGTGAACTAAATCTTTACGTCTTAAACATTTTAACAATATTAACTCCAATGTCTGCTGTACTCAAATGCATGAAAGTTTTTAACAATTAACATGTACAGGTGGAACATACTCGCTCAAACACTACAACATGTTCTGTTCACAGAAGATATTTTGAGCATTGTAACAATTTTCATTTGAATATAATTGAAGTGCATACTCCTGGTGTAACTTGTTAAATTTTAACAAGTTTTCTCCAAGTTTACGGCTGTTAATACATGAAACCGACTATCATCTGATGCTTCAACGTGACGCATAGTCAAGGAGGAAGCCAACTTGCGGATGAAAAAATTGCTTAATATTTTTTAAATTTAGCTTCCATGATATTTTTTTATCATATCCTATAAATCAAGTAAGTGAACTCATCACTCATCCACTGATACAACAACGTTGACGGGGTAATATGAAAACATTCTGGTAGTTTAGTTACAGTTAGGATTCACAGGTCCCTGCTATAGGGCACACAGGTTTTTTTTTTCAGCAGTAAGCTTACAATACAAGCACGGTAGCGTGATACAAGCATTCTCCATTCTGTGTTATGGGAGAGAGAGAAAATGATAGTTGTGTTTAATCGAGATTTCTTTCGATGTTATTTAGTTTTGTAAAAGTTAGCATTTAGCGATATGCAATAAGGGGTTAAATGTTGTCCTTCAGTGGCTGCTTGCTCGGCGAAACCGAAAATGTAGGCATTTAAATATTTAGACGGTTTAATAAATTTCAGTGGATAGCTTCCTGGGTCTGTATTTCCAAGACGGACTGGATGAGTAGTTTTGAATCTCTTTTATCTGGTTCAAATTGGAAACCGAGGGAAATTGCCTTGCAGCATGTTTCACAGGGTCACATAAAACAATTGCACTGACTGTGTTGGGTGGAAAGCGTATGGGGGAAAAGGGTTTCATTTGCAGAAAATATTGTTAACACCATTGATCTCTGATGAGCACAAAGCCAAAAGTTTCTACTTTGTTGCCTAGATCAACGTACAATTATAAGTTTCCAGTATAAAATTAAAATAATGAAATCGAATGTTGTATGTAAATTGAATTAACTGAAGGCTTGACGATTAAAAACCCAGCAATTACAAAGCACACACTGCAAACAGGTTGTTTGAGTAGGATGACATATTCTTATTAAAGCTTTTACTTTTCTCGTTCACATAATATATTCATGATTTTCTTCACCCACGCGTTCCATGGATTCAGCCTGCTGATCACAATGTTTTGTGTGGTGCTATCTTCTTCATGTAAAGTCCTGTTAAAACTCACGCCGCTGGTTAAAAGTAAACAAAAACGATTCCACAATTGGAACTTGTCATAGATGATAGTAATAAGTACAATTTTCGGAAACAAATTGGATTTTGAGGATAAAATTTATAGTGTGAAGTGTGTTTTTTTCTGTTGCAATTGAAAAGTTATTTGTGACAGTGCCAATGAATAATTTTATGTTCTATAGCGACAGATTCTTGACAAGCAAATCTATTCACCGCCAGCATTGTAAATAATACATCATATATATTCAGTCAATAATTAATAAGAAGTGTTAAGTCAATGTGAGGAGTCAATATGGAATCAAAGGGACCAGTTCAAAAGGTTCTGTCAATTGATGAGGTATATTTATCATTATCATTACACAAAAACAACTAAATTGTATTTAAAGTAACCTAGAGCATCCTGTTATACAAGAAGAAACACCCTTTCTTAATATGGTTTGTTGTAATAATATGTCCAGGTGCTAGAGCTGATTTTAGAATACGCTGCATCATTGGAAGAATGGGGATGGTCTTCCAAACTCAGACTAGTTTCAAAACGTTGGCGATCGCTATCATTCAGGGGCCTTTCTCAGTCGACACAACTTCCCAAGCTCTGCATACGGGATTCAAACGAGTATCGGGGGGACGTTTTGCCCAATGAAATAAATTTGGAAAACTTTAAGAGAATATTTCCAAGAACGAGCTCCCATAATATGACTCTGAGCCAGCCGGCGCTCCCATTTGAATTGAAGATTCAACGATATCCTACCCTTCACGAGTTTACCTTTATCCAAGAAATAGTTTCGCATATTGCCGCCGTAACAGTGGCCCACCAATCACAAAAACTTGCGACGCCCTTTGGAGTCAAAAATGTCGATAGTCAGCCTGCTCCACCTTTACAACTACCAAATTTACGTAGTTTGTTTGTATCTTGGGAGAACGCTACGAGCGACCCTCTCTTTGAGCAACTTGTGGATCTAATTACAAATTCTTCCAAGCGCCTTCTCTACGTAAGGTATCAGTATCCTTCCGGTCACTATAGTGAAAGTTGGCCTAAACCCCCGCCCAATTTGACTCATCTTTCCTATACTGGAAACTTTCTCCATTTGGAAAAGCTACTAAACGGAACCGTACAAACGCTATCAGGACTTGAATTCATAATGCCAACAATGAACATTCGGAACCGAGAACTCATATTTGATTGCAATGCACTCAGTGGCATTCTTCAGCGCCATTGGAGAACGCTGCGCATCTTAACAATTAACACCTTGTACGGTAAAGTTACTCTGCGTGGAGCCATTGAAGTCAACCCTGTGGAAACCCTTAAAATCGTTGACACCGAGTTTCCTCTGCTGTTTAAGGACAATGAAACCATGGCTGACACAAAGCCAAAGTTGCGGCATGTGAACTACACAATTGGACACCATCCAGGAAACGTTTCCGCGGCACTGGATCTGCTAAAGCTTTCTACATCTAGCTTGGAGTTCCTCGCCCTCCACTGGTTAAAGTATCAACCGTCTTCGTTTTTAGAACCAAACTATATTGCTTTAGGAAGAGAATGTGAACAGAGATTTGCGAGTGAACTGGAACAATGTGTCCGCTTTGTCCCAAGTTGACCCAACTCAAAATATTAAAGTTTCCAGTTTCCGTTGGAATTGCCCTGATACGTCGAGTTTATGAGTCTATGACAAACTTGGTTAGTCTTTCGCTACATTTTGATACAAGTACTGGAGAACTACCTTGACTACAGGAATCAATATTCAATTACCCGTTTGAAACGTAAGCTTGGCACCACACGCTTAATACTTAATTAGTTAAAGATCAATGAAGGTTATATGTGATGCTTAATTCCCGACGTGAAACTTTTATTTCTGCTTTATAAAAAAGCTTTCAAAACTGACATATTTTCACGTCATACACAAGAAAATTTTACGCCCACTTAAACAGTTAATTGTGCAGTTATAGCTGGTCATAATGGTGACCGAAACACGACATTTCTTCGGTTCAAAGGTCCTCTGCAATGCAGACTGTGCATAATGTTTTTTGTTCACTTCGCCCTAATTTTCCGTTGTCGTTTAAGCGAGGCTACAACGTCGTGAAAGTTAACCATCCAGCCTGTGAATTGATGAAAAATTCTATTGTTCGCTTTAAGAATTACTCCTTGAAATTTTTTCATGTAAAAAATATGTTGGTGGTTCTGATTACTTCGGTTGGAGTAAAAATTGGTTGGGTTTTTAAAAAATCTAGATTTGGAATCTTTGCGGCTGGAAGCTTCTGATCGAGCAAAATGTGGTCTTGGGCGTTTTATTTTTATGGCCGGTTTTATGCAGATGTCAAAGTTGCGGAATATAGATGTTCAAGGTGGCATTTTGGCAAGAAGAATATTTAGCGCGTTCACATCAACATAAAGAAAAGGATTCATAATTCACTTTTTAATCTTGTAGGTAGAAACAGATGTGATACGTATATGGACCGAGTCCGGCGGTAGATTCACATCTTGGCGCTGAACTTTGCAACGTGGTCATCATATTACATCCAATGTTGAATTTGTAAGGAGAGCATCAGACTTCGCAGTTATTAACCATATATGTTATTAGTTTCTACACTCAGTGCAAACTGACATTGTGTGCAAATTCATATACTAAATAATAGTGCTAATCATTTTGTTTTAATCAATATCGCATGCATCATGTTTTGTGTAAAAAAACGTTATTTTTAGAATACAACACATGTCCCGGTTTACTACATAATTGAAACAAATAGATAAACCACTCATGTAGCTAAGTTCTTTCTGTGGTGCAAATTTTCTCTTGCATTTTTGGTTTTTCAAAGTTTTCTATGGTAAATACTCATGAAACATTTCGAATTGAACACTTTTTCATTATAAACTTTGGGCTAAATATATGATACGCATGTGCATGAAACAGAATACGAATTTTATTACTTGAATAATATTAGAAATATTCGAACAGTACAATTTCTTCACAAATTCGTCTTTTTCCTCATTGACTACAACGACATTCGTAAAAACTATTTGTGTATATGAAACCACCTGTAATAACCGGTCAGATAGAATGCAACATGGGAATATTTTCGAAATGTTAAATAAATCCCAAACATGCAGCAGTTTACTTTCTTAAACTAAAAATACATGTACAGGGTGAATTAGGAAAATTTACCCACTAAGAATACCTAATAACTTTCGAGCTATTTGTGGGTTAAACATGAAGAGTCCAGGTAGGTACCTGATTCTCGGCTATCGATACGCAAAAATTTTTTACACGCGTTCATTTGACTGAAATAGGTTTTGGAAACCCTTTTTGCATGTATACCTTTTGCCTTTTATTCTTCGGCAAGTATCACTTGCGGCTTGTAGCACACCACGTACATGTTGCACACAAATGTGTTGTGATTCACCCTGCAATGTAGAATAGGTGAGAAGAGAAACGTGGGATTTGTTGTTCTATCCTTGTAATGGATATCTTGTTAAAACAACAACCTTGTTTACACGTTTGGCGTGTAAACATCTCAAAATTGTTACTTTTCTAGTAGAAATCTTGGAGAAATATCCATCTCTTTGTGCCTGGACGTTGAAACTGGGGATACTTATTAAAATACCAGTTTCAATCAAGGTGTCTGTTTAGAACTGCGAAGAGTATATAGTCTGTTGACATATTGGGTGTTTATCTCCGATTCAGAAACTCGCCTGTTGCAGGCATTTTTTGAAAAAAAATACCATATGAAAGTTTAGAAAAATTAAAGGTAGGAAGTGGGGAAACAACATTTTAGGAGTGTCTGAGTGGTGAAACCGTAAATACTCAAATGGTGATTAATTAACCAATGTGTTTTCTTGAAGTTGTTAGTTTAAACGTGCGCAGCATATTGCTGGTTACAATTACGTTGTGGTCACCAATTTAATGTTGTTTTCCATTTGGTGATAAAATATCAAAAACTTTGCCATTTATAACTAATGGTTGATAATTGCTACATATTATTCTAAACAAGCATCTCGTGCTGCATCATCCTTTAAAAATGGATTTATTTCACCCGGTTCAAAAGGTGGTTTCCATTGACGAGGTAAATCTAGCATAGTTTGTATTTTATTTAAAAACTAATAGGTAAGTAAATAAATATCCATTCCTATCATTATTTGCTGTAAAAAATTTTTGCAGGTGCTCGAGCTGATTCTAGAGTATGTCGCATCAAGAGAGCCTTGGGAAAGTTCTTCCCACCTTAGACTGGTTTCCAAGCGTTGGCGATCACTTTCATTTCGGGGCCTCTGTCAGTCATCACAACTTCCCACGATCCGCATTCGGAATTTAAATTACGAATCTGACGATATGGCCGAGATCAGCTTTCGCTTCTTGAAAAAGAACTTTCCAGCAAGGCGTCCCCGCAAAATGACTTTGACCAACCCAATGCTTCCAATTGCATTGAGGCTTGGAAGATATCCAAAACCTAAAGAGATTTCCTTGTTACAAGAAAGTGCGTCACATATAGCCGCTATCACAGTGGAACGCCCCGAATCTATAAGACGTGGAGACGTCTTCGGAAAACATTTGGCCGGTCGACAAATGGATTTCCTTGCGCAACTACCAAATTTACGATATGTTTCCATTATTTGGGACTACAACGTTTTTACGCACCCAGGTTTTACAGAAATAGTTGATGTATTGAGAAGGTGTCCTAAGCGCCTCACCCACGTAGACTACAAATACGAAAACTTAAATATGGGAATGGAGATGACGAGGAGGAATGCAGAGGACTTGCCAAGCCCCCCGTCAAATTTGACTCACATTTCCTACGTTGGATGCGTAGCCGATCTGCAGAAGCTAATAAGCGGAACAGTCAATAATCTCTCTGGGATTCAATTGGTAGTCAGAGAAGATAAAATGATGTTTGATTATGCCATCCTTAATGAAGTCATTGGGAATCACAGGAAATCATTGCGCGAGTTGAATATTAGTGGCCCAAGTCCGCGTGGGGCTGTGGAGCTATATGAAATGCAATCCCTCAAAACTCTTAGTACCAATGTTCCAGTGCACTATAGAGAAGGTAAAAGCTCGTCTGTTAGATCGTTCAACTTGACGCGTCTCGAGTACACAATTAATCATTGGCCTGAAAATGCTGCGGCAGCATTGGAGACAATACGACTTTCTTCGTCCAGCTTGCAACACCTGACATTGAACTGGACTTACTCTTCGTCCAGGTTATTGAACTGGACTGACTGGACTGCAGAATGTGAATCACACAAAAATAGTGCTGGCGAGAAGCTTTGCGAAGATGCGTTTTTGGAAGCGTCGGAGCAAGGAATCCCTTTCTGTTCTCAGTTGACAGAACTGAAACTTTTCAAGTTTCCATTCCCTGTCGGAGTCGCACTGATGCCCCGAGTTTATCAGTTAATGGCGAATATAACAAGGCTCAATCTCTACTTCAAAAAATGCAATGAAAAAACGAGAACTGCGAATGACGACGAAAGAGATTTTTTTCGGACGTTGACTGGATGGAATCCTGAGGATATTCCCACAGATGAATTGATCTGGGCCAAGTTCCTCAAACGAAGGAAGACACATTCTATTTCTAGTTTAAAACGTATATATTCAAATCGCAGTATTTTTCATTTGCAATTCATGACCCAATTCTCGGTTAATTGCTTTTGCACTATGATCCGTATTTTTATGTAATTTAGATTTGGAGAAGTTGGAGCTCCGAGCTTGCAAGAGATTGAAATGCGTTCTCGGGCGGTTTATTTTTTGCACTGGATTTATGCAGATGCCAAAGTTACGAAGCATTGATGTCGTCGGTGGCATTATGGTAAGTACCATATTTATCCTATGTGAGTAGCAATTTGAACAACAATCTAAAGTTTGCGTATCTGTAGGTTGATCCAGATATGATAAATGAATGGGAGAAATGCGGACGCCTCATTGACACGGAGAAATCAGTTTATCACAGCTCGACTCGGTCTTCTGACGACGATCGATCCGGAATTTCTGACGACAATTAAACCGGTAGTTCCAGCGACGATGTATCCATCGGTCCCATTTTTGAAAGTTGTCATCAGTTGCGATAAAATTCTTAAGATAAAACATCAATGAGCGCAAAAATGAGTGGAACGAAATTACACGGAAGTTATTTCATAAACGTTGTCTGTCAGAGAAGTCCAAAATAAGTCGACAAACCCACAACAAGACATTCTTTAATACAAATTTTTCGTCGATAGTAAATTTAAAGTAAAGTTATGTAGAAAGTAAATTTATATGCAAAATTTGTTGTATGTATTATTTGATCAGATCAGATATTGTTTGAAATATTCTTCCTGGATTAAATTGTCAATATATTCTGTGTTTAAATAAGACAACTATTTTGAAGACTGAAAGCCTTGTCCAAGGTTTATAATCATAATTGAAAAATAGATATTTGTAGCATTTATATAGCTTTGTGCATAGTTCTTCTTGAAAATGTGCTTATTGCATGGTTTTGCTGGTTATTAGCTTGTAAGCTATTAAAAACCACAGTTTTTCATGCAAATAAATAAAGGCTATGAATAGCTTTCGTTAAAAATTCATGAAATAAATTGGAAATGAATGCTTAATTTAGTATTTGAATTACTGCTGGATCTAATGCTTTGACGATCGTCACCCAGAGTGATACAATCCACCGTGTACCAAAACGGAACAATGGTTTTGGTGGGATTTTCGAAGTTTCGAATTTTGAACTGAAACTCGGTACAGTTATCAAATAAAGCATGGGGAACAACATGGCGAAGGTCA
>JAAXOA010001626.1:0-15339 GCA_036561885.1 Salina celebensis
TTATTCGCTAACGTGTGTAGCACATGACGCTCTTTTACATGTATTGGACACGGTCATATATATTGGAAGTCGACAGCATGCTGGTCAATAAAAATAGGAGAAGGAGGGTGTACTTAGGAATCGCTTGCACAACTGGGCTTGAGAGGTTTTTTTTCGGAATTCGGAGGAAATAGTGTAATGCTTATGTGGAATAACAGATTTCAGCGTTGAATGTAGTAGTATGACATGCATCGCAGTAATATTATGTATATAACGGTTTTTTTCGGTGGAAGCAAAGGGAAAGCAGAGGAGGAAGGAGAGAACTAGGATCAAAACAGGAAAACAACAATTTCGCAAGTTTACATTGGAAGTGGTTAGAGTGAGAAAAACATATTGATATCAGAATGGAAGCAGTGTCAATTAAATGAGAGCTGGAGCTGGTGTTGTGATGACTCATTCAACGTTTTTTTTACGTAAACACCCAAGATTGATACTGGTATACGTCGATGAAATTTACTCAACCGGAAGAGAAAAATGTGTGACATAAAGTTGTGGAAAATTTATCGGCAGCAGGTTTTTATGGGAAACTTCTCGGGAACATTTTAACAGATTTAGTTTGTATGTACAAAATACAAGTTTTGTGATTTCATTGAACTTGGATGTAGCAAGTGCATTATCAGGGAAAATGATTCACTTATTTTTATGAGATACACGTGGCATGGCAAGCAAATTACGAGAATTTTCTTCACACACGTTGACAACTAAGCACATGTTTATCATCAAAGACACTCTTAAACAGCCAAGAAGTTACTGGAAAAGGAAGAAAAAAAACCAAAAAGAAACTTTGATGTACTAAGACTGACAAGGTCATACTCCCTTCAAGAGAGAAAGATGGAATCCACACGGGGATGGTAGAAACCCATGAAAAAAAACGTGAAGAAGCTGAGGAAAAAAGTTTTCTGAGATGTTAACAAAGTATGTTCTGGTAGAAGGCCATCAGTATAGAGTCACGGCCATTTATCATGGATTAGATAAGTCTCATAAACAAATCCTGCTTATCTTATGTGAACAATTACGTGAGGGCGAGGTGTGACGCAAGCAGTTTAGTTTTAAAGCCCGTCTATAGCTAACTGTTTAAACTTCAATAAAAGATTTGTTGGGTTTGTTAAGTTTGAAAGGAAAACATAACCGATGAAAAAAAGGAAGTTTGATTGATGAAAACAAATTTTGTCGGGAATTTGTGTCTGGACAATTATCAGTTGAAAGGGAAAATGAGTTGATTTAAAGTACGAAATGCAGTCACACGCCAAGGACGATTTTTGTAGAATGGCTAATGACCCCCATTACATTTTTTGATAAGACAAAGGTTTCAACATGAGAAGGGTTGTAAACGAAACGTGATTTTGTATAAAAATATTCATATATTCATTGAGAGATGCGGGTTTCTCTCATCGGAAATTCACCTTGCAGTCAATGATGACCGGAACTGCAGAGCTTACTTAGTTCATAGTTAAACAACGTGATCATATAACTGAGATCTGCCAAATATCAGGGTAAAATTTCGTTATCTCTACTGGACTAGGTCACTGTGAGGTCATCAAGCAGAAAAAAACGGCATCATGTTTGACATTTCAACACTGATTGCGAGAATTTCGTGAGATTTTTCGAATTTGTGACTATCAATGACGAAACATTTTATACTTTGTCAGCAATATTTAGACTGATAACAGAGAAATCCGTTTGCCATTGAGGCGATGAGCAATCACGTAAACACAAATACATTATGCACACAACGTTTTGACAAAAAAAAAGTTGAACAATTGATTGCCGAGATGACGAATGTCAATTTTCAGGTTTAAATGAATGCATCATGTCTGTTTTTTTATTTGACAAGTGAGTGATGACATCGTTTCCAGAGCTTAATGTGGACTGCGTTTTGGTAATCCTGTATCTCTTAGGTTGCGATGTAAAACCAGGAATTTCCATGCATTCCTGAAAAAAGAGGAGTGACACAAAACGTGGACCGACTGAATCCAGTCAAGTGTTTACACACATTAATCCTAATCTAGTTTGTTGAAAAAGCAATGACATTGTTGCTGTGCGGAATTAAATCTGTCTGGAATTTGCTAACTCATCAAATAAACGTTGTTTGTTAATCTTTGTACGATTGACGCGATGCTATAAATGAACACAATTAAATTCATTCTCTGATCCGTTCTATCCTGATTTGCCAAGTAAAATTAAACAGGCCCAATAGGTCTTCATAAGTTATCTTTATCTAGAACTCTTTTAGAAACGTAGACTGGGGATGATCCATAAAGAACGTCACATGATGATAACGTACTCCCATAGCCATCATTTTCATCATTTCATCATGATACGTCAAGGAAAAGTTGTTTTCATAAGTTGACCTCATGGTTCCTGCTGAACTGTTGTGTAAATTTGAAGGGTGTGTTTATTATTTGCATGCATATTTTGTTAGGTTTGGAGAGTGCAATCTGCTAAGATTGTTTAACCGGAAAGGACTCACTTTCAGTTTCATCAACCCTGGTCTGAAAAAGTTATAAGAAGCAAACATTCAAATGTGTGCGCATACATAGTATGCCTAATAGACTTGTTGACCTGTCGTCTTCAGAACTTCAGAATGTCTCAGACATTAAATGTCACCAGGGCTGTCAGTCTACAACGTAGTCATGCAAATGCTGTTTAGTCTCACAATCATACCAGATCAAACAGTAGTTTACGATAAAATTTTGACGTTGAGCCACTTCCTTGTCAGTATGAAAAATAAAAACATTTTAAACTTTGGCCAGGCTTGATCACTCTTTCAGAATATATAAAAGTATCTTTATTGTTATGTCTCATAATTCTCCTCCTTTCTCCCCGATAACATTTTTTTCTGTAACTTTTAAAACTATCAAGCATAGTTTTTTCTTTCGCATGTTTCAAAAGTAGAAGGAAACATGGTATAATTGTCAGGTAATTTGAGTACAGTACTTTGTTTGGAAATACATACCTAAACAAGCTACACGTTAGACTTTAAATACCTAGGTGAGAACGAGAATAGCTTTCCATGTTTTTGTATCTGTGTATTCTTGTACTGCTTAAAACTGACGAAAAATTCTCACTTTAATTGTTTTTATAAACAACAGTAAATAGCGTATAAATGGATGTTATACTAAGATATTATGACATTATCTTGTTTTGTAAACAATTACTAGCTCACTGAACGGAAAACAAAAAAAGCTTTATATAGAAATTAGGCCTGTGTACTAAATCATTGAGCTAAATATCCTCCTTTATTAACTAACTTAAAAAAACTAAACTATTGTATACCCACACATTAAACATTGTCTGCGTAGTAAGCAGCTCTAAAACACTAAAGATTTATAGATAAACTTCTGAAAACAGAATAAAACAAGAAGATATTTTCAGATATACGATATGATATACTTACACAAATTTACAGACACACGCGCTCCCACGATCAGATTAGCAAATACTTATACACAATAAAAAACCTAAAATTATGCTTTGTTCTAATCCTATCCAATGGAATCTTTGAAATTGTATTTTTTCCTGCAATTGGTTACTAACACGTTCATTAACGATGTACCAGTTACTTAGAAGTGCACTTAAAAAATTCACAATAATGTCTACCATACAGATAAAACAGGAATTGAAATATTTACTTTTTTGTCATTTCCTTCCAGTCATAAGGTGAGACACTTGATGGCATAGTTAACTGAAGTGATGATCATTTATTGCGTATTTTTCAATGTCCGTGCCCTTTACAGACATAGTGGCTGTGTAAATGTCATGCATATCCTATAAGGCCTCCTGGAAGAGACGAACAGTACCAAATATACAAATCCAGGCTGTTATAAAGATTGCCACGGAACACTATAACCACTGCGCTGTTGTTATTTGTTATGACTTTTCTGATTCAGGCAAAATATATAACCATATTAATGTTTTGTTACTAAAAGGCCACCCTGAATAGAACACGCTGCATAATATTCGCTGTTTCATATTTTGAAAAATGACAAACGTTGACGCTAGTCTATTAAGCAAATTGCTGGAGTCATACCAACCATTTCCTGAAACGGAGCTAGTCACGTTCTAATCTTGAATCGAGATCAGTTTTGTTTCGACCAAGCAATTGAGTCAAGGTGAGAACAAAACAGCTTAAATTAACAATAGAAGCCACTATTTGAAAACAAAAATCAATATTGACACTACCGTGGCTAAGGTCAGCTTAAACCTAAACTACTAAACTCAAAAAGTTATAACATAAAACTTAACAAAAAAACAAGATTTTGTATCTTTGAAACCATCCTCACAGGATTTAAAAGAATCGTTGACTTCTCCTGTGCCGGTACTGTCAGAATGTTCAATATTTTGACTAGTTAGTCTCTACATTTTAATTTATAACTAGCATCAGTGATAGTAAGTGCGCATTTGTTGATTTATGATTTTCCTCGAGTCCCTGAAGAGTGTGTGTTAAAGAAAGTACAAGATTTCAAGTAACCCAGTTGCGAGCTAACAACTAATAATAGTTTAAAGGATACTACAAAACAAACAATGAACCTGAGAACATGAAACTAACCCGCAATTTTCGGAGGTGGTGTGCTCAATGATTGACAATATGACAACACAAAGTTGCTAGCTAATTATGACTTTGCGCACAAACTATAATAAGTGTACGGATTACGGATATATTATCCAGCAGCATTGTACCATAGCAAGATAACAAGCCACAGATTTTTTTTTTTTGCTTCATTAAATCAATACAGTCCCCCAAATTTTAAATTTTTCATTCAGGATCAGTTGCTTCATGCCAAAATTGAAAATAAGATCTTCTGACATTAGTATACAAATATGTGAAAGAATTTAAACGATTGTAACACGTTTGGATCAAAAGCAACTAGAATTTTCGTTCACGATACAACCGGTAGTAGATAATTATTATGCGCAGGCTCAGTTCACTTTGGAAAATACACTCAACGAATTTGATGCGTTTCGGATTGGATCCATCTCATCGTCTTGTAAATCCGTTATCTCCGATTCTTCACAATCAGCTTTGAATTCTGGGTCGCTATGTGAACTATTTGCACCATTCGTGTTTTCTTTGTTACTGCTAATACTTAGTTTTCCACTGCTACTCAGTTTAGAATCCTAAATATTAAAAACAAACAAATTATACGTATACACAATTGTTCAGAAAGTAACACGTAACAAAATAAAATTTGATTTTAATTATGACTCACGGTATCACATGAGGACCCGTCCTCAACATCACAGCCTTGGACTTCCAGCTTCTTGGCAGTGCAAACGACACATGTATAATCCTTAATGGTGTTGAGTTGTCTCTTCTTGAGACCGACACAAGTCAAGTGGAACCATTGATCACAACCGTCACACTGAACCCAAGTAACTTCTTTTCCCACAGGTTGCTTGCACTTAGGAGCCGCACAGTCTTCATCACATTCCTGGTTTGCATACGATTTCGTAGATGACATAGGCTACAATTTGGAACGAAAAAATTAGTACAGAGGTCTAGTATGGTTTACAACTATCGAATTTCTGACACTTACCAATCTTCCCTTCTTTGGCGATTTTCTACTTCTGCTTTCCTCGCCGGTGCTAGACTTTCGTTTGCGGGAACCTCCCCTCTTGTCGAAAGGATTTAAGCCCTTTCTACTTATTTCCTCTCGGATCAGCCTCTGAACCTCCTACAAATAGAAATTTATAGTTTTAGTTCGATGCATTCAATGTTCCACAAAAACCAGTATAAAATAGTATTTCCAATATACTGACCATGAGATCTCGTCTTTCGTAAGCTGTTGGCTTTGCCATGTCGTAAATCTTCCACAGTATATCACTTTCATCAGCCGTCAACTCCATGAGATCTGCTTCAATCAATAGGTCTTCGATCTGTTGGATGAGCTCTGGTTTAAGGTGGAATCTGGGAAGGCCACCAACAATCGGGGAGCTTGATGACTCCGCTTTGACGCCTCGATTTTCTATCCCCACCTCCGGCTTTCCTTCCCCTAGTACTGTCTGATAAGTAATTTCAGGACGTACTACTTCTTTGTCCAACATTCCTGCCAGTATCATAGCAACGTCAACTTCTTTGTCCCTCGAACTGTTGTCGGTGGACTTACTCGGGCTCTCTTTGCGGTCACCATTTATCTTAAAATCTTCCACCTCATCGTGGTGCTCTCCAGGACTAAAGCTTAATTTCTCGTCGAAAAATATTTTTTGAGTGGAAGCGTCTACTTCGTCCTCCCCTTCCGCTGATTTCTTTGACAAGTAGATACTCATGAAATACGTTCTGGCTTTGATATTCTCGTATGCTCCTTTGACTTCCGGGATCTGAAGCATAGTATCACACTCTTCTTGCCACTTCATTGCCCTCTGCGTTAAGCATTGTAGCGCAACTCCTTCCACCATATAAAGCGGCAAGTCTTTGAGACCAACAAGTAATTTCAAAATAACACCATATTCAGGCCTTCGAGATCGAGAACAACACGGCCCTAAATATTTTGTCTCCCGATGAGCAATTTTGTACGCAATCATAGCCTGGCTGTCGATCCCTTCGTCCAATGGGTCAAGCGCATCATCACTAGGAGCTATTCGGGGAAGAGGTACACAAGTAGGATGAAACCATTCCAGGCATAACTCGCAGCGAATCATAAATGAGTTCTCTTTAGGCTTCTGGCAAACACAAAACTTTGATTCTGCTCTGTTCTCTGGCAAGTCTTTTTCAATGTTAAGCTTCCTCAACGCTTTGATACTGCTGATTTCCATGGTAACGTTTTTCTACACGAAAAATAAAACAATCAATCAAAAACTTCCCGTCTCGAGCAAAAATTTGCCATAACACACAATATGATTGTAGACGTACCCGATATGCTGCGGTAAGCAAGGGTTCATTTTTCACATCCGGGGGAGGTATTCCTAAGACATTAGCGACAAACGTGAGGGAAGGGCCATCCACCATCAAACGTCTCTTCTTGCCTCGTTGAGGAACTTCTGGAATGGATCGTCTTGGCGTCAGTGCCTAATTGTTGTGAAGGAAAAACAATATTTATTTTCTAGTCACTATCGGATTCAAAAAATATTGATTAAAAGAAAGCATGTGGAAACTTACCTCAAACAGCTCAACGTGAGAGTTTCGCTTCAAGAATACCTTCATACATTCTTCTCTCCAAGTGTTAGCAGCTAACATCTGGCTTTCTAAAGCCATTGTGTGGTCTAAGTAAATCGGAATCGCCAAACCAGTTTCCAAAAGAGAAGTTATATCATCCAAGAAGGGCACGTTGGGAGGTTCAAACTGCTTCACTTTATCCTCCCAATTTTTCGTCTTGGTAACAATTTCACGAAGTCCAGGAAGGGAAGGAAGTGCTACTGGAATATCTTTTGCCGCGGAAATCACGCTTTTTACTAATTTCAGTTCGAATTTCTCTCTGAAATTAACCAACCCAAAATAAAATTAAGCCAAAAACAAAATCTTTTTTAAATAGAAATGGATGTATTCCCCTTACCCAGGTCTGCCGTTGAGGATTCTATTCGCTTTTATTTCCCAGTTGGCGGCTCTTTCAGCAAGCTGGATTAATTCGTCCATTTTTCGTTCTGCCTCCTCATTCCTTCTGATGTCATTCCCTTCCTCAATGATTTTCTTCAAATAGTCCATTGTCCAGACACTCCCTTCGTCATCATCACTAATAGCCAGACGTAGCCATTTCTCTCTCTCCAATTTCTAAACAGTTAAATTCATATTCATTACGTTGTCTAAACGTTACCTTTAAAGTCGACCAAAGTGCCTTTTATTTATGTCTTACGCTTTTCAAGCAATGAAATTCCTCAAATCCGACATCTAAACTGTTTGCCTCCTGGATGCAATTTGCCATATCATCAATCGATGCGGTGTGACTATAAAGAAGCTGATTTGTTTTATCCTGAAGCTGTCTCGCCTTATCATGCAACGCAATACAATGCACTTTTTCAGTCAGTGTCACTCGCAAGTGGTCCATCTCTCGTGCTAAGCTCTCTAGCTCGTCCATGTTGCATTTAAATTTCACGTCGGTAGCACCACCCTTCCTGCAAAGTATTAGAAAAAATATGATTTCAATGCATGCTACAATAATAGCAACTATTGGTTATCAACTATCAACCAACCTTGTTCGAACTGCGGGTGTACCAATAAGCTCCTTTGCTATTTTCTGTACACGTTCAGCCTCTTCTAAAATTTGTCTGGCAGTGGTTAGCAGCTCAGACTCTGGATAGTCATGTTTTCGTGCCTTTTCAACGAACTCTCGTAGTTGTTCTAGCGCTAATTAGAATAATAAATTTGATTAATTTACACGTTGCAGACAGAGGCTGGCAACTTTGAATGGATGGCTTACAAATTTTTCTACTCTTAACAGTTGTGGACAGGCCAATCGTAAGATCCCTAACCCACTCTTCGTACCCTCCCACACGTTCTTTGAGACCAGAAATCATGTTTTGGAGATCATCAATTGAGTACCGGTACCTAAAAAAACAACGAATCGTAAGTATTCTGACTTCTATGCCAGCAACTCTAGAATTCTCATCATCTCATCTCAGAATCTAATTGCTACTTACTTCATAATATGTTTTTCCGGGTCCTTTTTGCACTCCTTGCAGCCATATTGATCATAATGTCTGAGACACACTAACTTGATGTCTTTCCTTTCTTCTTTCATTGGGCCCTTTCCATGAACGCAAGAAATCGCTGAAAGGAACAAAGTCGTCTTACAAACATTACACTGTCTTCCCTCATCCGTTAGATGTTCAAATTCAACCAGTTCAGAGCTTTTGACACCCCATGAGTGAACATCCTTTCTTTGTTCTGTTTGAAAATCAAAACTATTAGCATTCGGTAATGGAAGTTTCCCACAAATCTCACTCTGTAGAATATATTGTCTACCTTTTTCAGCTTCAAACATTTTCACTATGTCGTGGTAAGTAGCTAAGGCAATTGCGGTATCCAGTTTTTCCGGTTGGGAGGCCATCGCACAGACCAACTCGTCATGAGAGAATACACAAAAGCGGTTGAGCTTGGAATAATGCTGAACACACTCGCGTCCCATGTGCACCTGTTAATCAACCAGATTTATTACTAACACTAGACGAAATAAATAACAACTCTTTTCTAATCAGTCTAGCAAACTCTAATTTCATACCCAGTCGGCAGGGGCAAAGTTTACGGCTTCAGCGAAGTTGTATCCTTGGTTGAAACCAGCATGATATGCTCGTGGAAACGTTATGATGAACTCCCCTGCTCTCTGGTCCATTCGGTAGACCGGGACATTAGCGTTCATTAATATATTAGGGTTCATGATAGTAACCAACTGGTGAAGAAGGTCTGGCGCTTGTGCAAAAAGTTCTGGTGCTGCGGACTTCATCGCATTTTCAAAATCATCTGCCTTTTCTCCAGGAACACCGTACCACGTTTTCGGCTCCCCCCAATGCAAGTAATTAATGGAGTAACTCCAATGATCCTCATTATGCCAACAAAACGTTGAGAAGCACATTCCCACATACATCCATGGAACCTTCATGCCCGAAATGTCTGCGTTGATGTGAGCAAATACTGAGCCATTGAGGACAGGCAGTTTATTCAGATTCCACCCACTTCCTATGTACATTTCGTCACAGTCTTTCTTTTTCTGGGGCACAGTTGGGAATCCAGAACCATGGTCCATCGTATGAAGATCCGCTCCGTATTCGACCGTGACGTCTTCATCAATCGCTGAGACGATTCTCCAAAACTCCTTTTCCACCATGGATGTTGATACCAAATGAACTGGCATGTTGAAATACTCGTTTTTGAAGTTATCCGCCATTTCTCCAAATGTCTGTAGTGTATATTCCTTCTGGGCTTGTTCAAACCCAAACCCGTCAATAGGTTTGCTCAACTTTTCCTCCAAGCAGTCTGGACATCTCCATTCACCTATAGTTTTGAAAGAAACCGTTAGTAAATTAATGTTAACAATTCAATAAATCACGCTGAAGGCTGCGATGCAACTGCAGAAATCGCCAGAGTTTTTTCGGGGATTCAATCCAAAATCTACGATGCTCGCACGGATATTTTCAACAAATCAGCAGTTTTCTTAACCTTTTTTGGCAATTTCCCATTGATGCATACTTAGCTTTAGCTCCGAAACGCTTAAAACTAGTTTGGATTTTGTAGGCTTACTTCTCTTCCACCTACGATTGCCATGAGCAATTGCCCTCATTACAAAATATTTAAAAAAACTTATCGAGGAACCTTTAGGAACATCCTCAAGGGCCGGTTCCAAACAAAATGTATGATAGCTGTCATCACACCCATCACACAAAAGCATTTTGTCCTCATCCTCTCCTCCTTTGCAGTTTTGACAAATGTAATTTGCAAGAGGATCAAAACGGGTAGCCGCCGACTTGCCTCCCATCCTACCAGCCTTCCCTTTTACGCCTTTCTTTGGTGTATCCTGCAAGAGTCAGATAGACAAATCTTACTTTTATCCAATTGCAAATTATCATCAACCGTTCAAATTTTGATATTTGTACTTACAGCTTTTTTCTTTCCCTGAATAGACTTCCATACATCATATGGGTACAAGATTTTTTCATAATGAGCCTTCAGCTGAGAACCAACGCTTATCCCGGTTTTAGCAACGTTCTGGAGACCCATCCGAGTGGCGACCATATTCCACTTTTTCTCCTCTGCATATTTAGAGGTTTTAACTGAACCAACAAAAACGCTTAATTGTATTTAGATATTCAAATTTACTAGCTAAATATGTACTCTAATTGGAATATTCAACGTACACTCCGTCGTGTGAACTAAATGGTGTAAAGTATACAAGTCCAAGGCTTTACTACCAAACACTGGAATCCGTAGTGATGTACCTTGTAACTCCCAAAACTTTGAGATCTGATCGAGAAAATTCAGTTTGATCCGTGTAATAGCCTAAAACATCACAAATATACCATTACAAACTTAACCAAACACACACAACAAGTAGACAATAAAAATTTGACGCAAGTGCACTAACCTCTAGCTCATTAATCTTCTGCACACGCGGTGTAAACTTAAACTTGTCAACATCAACCGCAAACGGTGGAGACCAGTCCTAAACAAGAAAAATTAGATATTTTTTTTATTATAAAGTTAGTTTTAAATCCGTTAATAAACCAAAACCAACACCATTTTAGGCATTGATGTGAACTTTTGCGGGTTATAAACAAGGGATTCACGAAGGCATTTCCGAGTCTCAAAAATTAAACACTGATATGGATTTTGGCCTATTAATTTGCATGTGCTTATTGCACGTACACAAACGCTCTTGGCTGTTGTTGGATTCTTCAGACGACTCATAAAATACTTAAACATGTATGGATTGAATCCCTGCTTATTGATTATATAATTAAATACTACACGCCACTCCTAAGCAAGGAAATTAAAAAGGAAAGGAAATGTATTACTCGGTTTGTCGTGAATCCGTTAATAAATAAATCTGTAAAAACAAAATACTTTCTCTTCCAGACGCCAGCTCTAAACAAGGAAAGGAAAGGAAGGAAAGGATATATATCTGCATTATTAGGTTAGTCGTAAATCCGTTAAAACAAAGAAAAAAATCATCTTTAAAATAGCCTTTAAAAGCAAAATCCTTTCACTTACAGGAGGCGGTTTAATTTTACAAATTCCATATTTTTCCGCAACTGGACGAATTCTGTTGATGTACGCCAAAGGATCCTCGAAATCCTTTAACGTAGGATGAAACGTGGGAGCCTCTGGAGGCACCACGAACTTAAAATCTGATCCCATCACTACAATCTTTTATAAAAACCGTCAGTTAGTTCACTAGCGACGACATCAGTTCACCCTAACTTGTCACGATTCACATCCCTCTTTTCAATTTCTTTTGTAGCTTCTCAATTCTCCTTTCTTCGTCCAGCTTTAGATTCGCAAAAGATCTGTAACAAAGTTATAAACAAAGCTTAATTAGTTCACATTTTGTGTACACACTTGTCAACACAACAAGTTTAGCTTGGCTCACACTCTATTAACAGATGATACACAATCACGAGCCGATTTTTCTTTACCTGATCCCCTAAATCTTTTTAATTTTTTAATTTCTCCATTAGTTTCGCACACTTAATCAGTTAACAACATTTATAATAGCACTTTAATGAATTTCTTGATGTGAACGAGCAGAGAAGTATTTTAAGAGTAATTAAATTGCGCACACACTCACGTCCAATCGAGCAGACAAACAACAGGACTCTGACTTTGCTGCACACATCTGAACTGAAAAAAAAAAGTTGCATGCTTACGTGACTGACGAAGCTAAGGCCGTTTTACTATGTATATACCTATCTACTCACAGACCATTCATGTAACATCATCTTGTTTCTTCAAGGATAGCAATTTTTTATGTATAGTAGTATCCCTTACCTACCTACCTATTCCACAAAAATACATTTTTTTTGCGTGCTATCCATCCGATATTACTATTTTATGTTGTTTCATCATACTTTTCCATATAAAATCCTTGCGATTTTACAAATGAAGAAAGATGCATCATCAAATTACAAGCCCAGGGGTGTGCACGGACAACCTCTACCGACATCTTCCATCCTTCTCATGATCCATAAAGAACGCCACGTGAATTGTGAACGGCCGTCTCGTCTGAACAGGGTCTGTCCCGGCGTCTGAAGGAGACTTAACACCAAACACTCATTTTTCGGGCAGTTCACAAATTAACGTGACGTTCTTGATGGATCATCCACCTTGGTTGGAATGCACATCACTGTTTTTTAGAAGTATGCCTTGTTTAAAAGTTTATTGTCTCCCCCTATGCATTTGTTGCATGAAGGTACCTATGTCTCTGTCTACGTGTGAAAGTTTTTTTGCTTCAGTTTCATCCTGTAGGTAGACACAAAGAGTATCATGGGGGAGCAAGTGGATTAAAAAACAGTCCAGCAGACTTTAGAAAACCACTCTAGAGAATTACTCACAATCTCTGCGACGGGCCTTCTGGATAAAAAACAATTAGGCCTGAATCCGCTAACTTTTACTGATCACGACTTGATTTTTTTCAAATGTAACCCAAACGGGTATGAAGGTCACACAACCTTACTTTAAATCTAGCCACTAAAAATATATTTCCTAGCTAATTGAGCCATGCCAACAGTCCACAAAACATAAAATATTCAGAAGCATGAGAACATAATATAATGTATGATAGAGAACATTTGTAATTGATTTGTATTTATATATCTTATTTTGCTACTTTAAGTTTTCCATATTCAGCAATTAAAATGAGTAGCTTACACGCTTAAAATGTCCGTGTATGTAAAATCTACAACGTAAGCGTTGCTGTTAAGTGAACACTGCACGACTATTAACAAGAAATTTGAACAGATTTTTTCCTACATCCACGTCTTCAGCTTGAATGAGAAAAGTTTGATAGTTGATACGTTTGTTTGCTCTGATGTAACCCTAACCTTATGTACATTGTTGTCTACCTCGGCATTGTAAAACCACTGCTCGTTATAACAATGACAGTGAAGCTATCAATGTTTCAGGTAACTTACATATAAATTGAATACGGTAGAAATGAATGCTTACAAACCGTTCTAAGAGTATACGCAATGTAGGAATCAGTCTGCATAATAAAATATGCGTTTGTATCGCGTAATTAAAATCAAAAGTTGAATCATTATGATACAAAAAAAATAAAATAAAATGCTATGACTGATACTGTAATGGAATAGTATGCTGATCGTTAAGGTATGAGCCATAATGAACGTATCGGGAATATAGGGATTTGAAAGGGGTTATTTTTGACCGGACCGAAAAACAATGGGAGTATGGGAAAAGGAGGTATGGGAGTGAGTCTCCACCAGACGACATGACGGACGCGTTCAGTCGTCAGACGAGCCCCGACGGCTGGCAGAGACAACAGATTTGAAAGGGGTTATTTGTGACCGGACCGAAAAACAATGGGAGTATGGGAAAAGGAGGTATGGGAGTGAGTCTCCACCAGACGACATGACGGACGCGTTCAGTCGTCAGACGAGCCCCGACGGCTGGCAGAGACAACTCAACGCCGGAGGCCAGGTCGACCCCAACAGGCGGCGAGTCACCCGTCTGAGATAAGAGCCGAGCCCGTAACGGCAAATTCACGTGACGTTCTTTAAGTACGAGCCCTAAACCCAATGATAGACTATGACGCTACGTGGTTCATGTGGAATATCTCTACGAATAACGTAGCATTGTTTCTAGATTTCCACTGATAAAATGCCTCTAACGACCGAGATTCGTCTGTAGTTAAACTAAAGTTTATTTACTTTTGGAAAGCATATTTATAGCTTCATATAATTGCTCTATCATCTATAGGAAGACGGTGAATCAGCATATAACAAAACAAGTGTTCTTTTATTACTTGGCTAGACGCCGAGACAGGAGAGGCCGTTGTCCATGAATATATACAACACATATGTACAAGCTACTCTTGTACACAATACACATAATAAGGAATTGTTACGAGCAAAATATGTAACAACTGATGATTTTATTTCTAAATAATTGCTTACTTAAAGTTTTAAGTGACATATGACCATTATCAGTCAACAGTAAACAGAAAAAAATGACACGACCCTGACCCAGATCTACTTTTGAAATACAAAAAAGGGAAACTAGCTATGAAGATTGAGTCTAAACACCGGAGGACCCAGCACTAGCGGGATTTTATTAAATACGCTTGTTTTCCTGGTGATAATCGACGAGGCTAAACTACGTAGCGTATTGATCCTGCAAACTTGCACTTGAACTACATACAAGTTTCACTTTGCTTTTACTGGCCCATCTTTCTCCACGGGCAATATTTCACAACAAAACCTTGAATACCTCTTGGTGTCTCTTGTGTGAAAACTGCTCTATAATTTAGCCTTTCATTTTATTACAACACGTCATAACTTTCGTCTTTTTGCACGATGCGCGCATTTAACCCGAGGTAGTTTTTATGAGAGAAGACGCTTCAAACAATATGCGCAGGATAAATGTGTGGACGAGTGCTAGTACAAATCCACCTTCCTCACTGTCTTATCATCGGACAGAGGTCAAATTGGCGTGTTAAGCTTTGTGCTACACCCACAGCTGCTTATCACACACTCCAAAACACCTCGTTCCTTGCTCGCTTTTCATTTAACCCTTATCGGCCATAGTATTTCTCCTGTCAACGTTCACTGACCGATATTAGCCTGCTTTATTTTCTTGGAACTCCTTCCAAAAACATTGTTTTCACTTTCTACAGCCTCCCATTGTTCCAATGCAATGAG